>JAWNOS010000064.1:0-98644 GCA_035045845.1 Drosophila buzzatii | reverse complement strand
GGAAAATTATTAGACAAATTATTAAAGCATTCCCATTGCATAGGGGCATATTGTGTAGCTAAACACCTGTACTGTTTGTTTACTTTTTACAGGGTATCTCAAATCATCCGCAAATTGTGGTCTGTTCTATAAAAAAAGCATTTGCAATTCACACCCAAATGCATTTTTAATTATTGTTTTAATATTTTGCCAAATTATCACATCATTTATATATTTTCGTTTTTTTTTTTTCTCTCTCTCTCTTATTCGCTCACTCCCCGTTGGGGGCACTTCAAAAGCCTCGTACACTCTGCTAATGTGTTGATTTTTCGACTCGATCGCAGTCGCATAAATCATAAAAAAATAGAGAAGAGCCAGATGAAAACCTAATGCAAGTCTTTGAGCACTTGAGAGCATTTGCCAAGCAGACAAATACGAAAATTCATATTTGAAATCGAAAAGAAAATATTTTTACTCGACAAACGTTTGCCAAGTGGGTGGCAACTGAATTAATTTGCGGCTTCTTCAGTGAGTATGTGCTCTCTCTCTCTCTCTCCCTCGCTTCCTTCTCGCTCATCAATTTGGAATTTCTTTTTTTTTTTTTTTGGTTTTTATGTTTGCGTGTCGAGCAGACGCAAAATAAATAAACTTTAAGTACTTTTCGAAATTGCTGTTGGCTGTTGTGTAATCTTAAGTAGTGCGAGCCATGCACTCAGTCCACACACTCTGACACAGATTCACCCACTCTCAGACAGCTCAGCATGTTGACATATTAATGCAATTAGTTTGAGGCGCACTTTGTGCTAATTTTATAGTCCTGCTCTTTGCCGTATTTACATTATTCATATTTGTAACGACGCCCCCAAACCCGAACCTCTTTAGCCTGCTTGCATCAACAGAAGCTGCAGCTGCTTGCATTCCCGACTTTATGAGCCACGTTCCAAAATTTATGCCTCGAAATTGACATCGTTAATGAAAACAAAATATTCCCTGTACTAAGAAAACTTTACACGACTCTGATTTATTATGCATCTAGAACTTGCCTGCATTGTAAAGTTTTAATGATTTCGTTGTTGATGTTATGATTGATTCTTGAAATGCCTTTAGGTGTTGGCATAAATTAGTTAGAGTTTACTTAAAATTTTGGAGAGAAATCTAGATTTGATGACGAGATGCAGTTGGTATTAAATTAAATTATAATCATTTTAGGCATATTTAAAATTAAAATTAATTTTATTAAAATTTTAAACTAGTACAAATTGAGATTGATCGCTAGCCTGAATTGAGATTCTGTTAAGTTTATTTGTATCAGTGCTAAAAGGAATTTTAATATTATAATTTATGAATGTTTTGTCGAGATTCAAGTATGCAAATTATGTAATAATGGGAACGCCATAGATATAATTTTCAAGTAATTTTTATTTTTTATTTTTATTTATTTATTTATTTAATAATTTTTTTTTGCAAGAATATTTATTGTAAATTCTAATCTTAAAATTTCTTATTTTTTATTTAAGTTTTAACTAATTTCAAGAATTAATTCAAGAATAGAATATTTTGAATAATACAATTATATAATAATAATAATAATAATAATAATAATAATAATAATAATAATAATAATAATAATAATAATAATAATAATAATAATAATAATAATAATAATAATAATAATAATAATAATAATAATACTAATATATACAGAAATATTTAATAATTTACTGATTATTGCATTCGCCAAATATGTAGAGTAAATTTTTTTAAATTTCAAAATTTATTGCAGTTCATCAAAAAATTTGGCAAAAAAATTGATGTCATCAAAGCCTACGCAACTAGAGCTAATCAATTGCTCAAATGACGAGTGGAAAATCATAATGAAACATGATACCAAATATATACAGCTAATGAAACTATATCAACTATTTTTTTGTTTAATTGGAGTCTCTTTACATATGGCTCTCTCGCTCTCAGGTCAGCCTAAAGGCGCCAAGCAACATGAGTTGTGAATGAGTTTAGGGACAGCTGTGAGAGTTTCAGACGTGCAATAAGATCGATCCTTTTGCATAAACAAACTCCTCAATATTGATTGATATGTGCAGAATCGCAAAATATATAAATATGCTGGTATAAAAGAGTACTTATTTTCTATAGTTACATTCAAATAATATCTTGATATCTCAGCTCAGCGAGTTTCTAAAGAGAAAGTGATTCAGTCAATGATTGATAGCACCCCTGCGCCCATAGCTAAATCACCTATGCGAATTAGTTTGTGTTTCAGCTTATTTACACCCCAAACATGCATCATACATCTAGCATTTTGACTACCTGTGACCAAAAAGTGCCTAGAGCCCAAAAAAAACTGTCGCGTTTCTCATTGTTTGGGCAAACACAATTTACACAACGTGCGCTGCAATTATCCTGCGCAGTTTGTTATTTTTTGATTATGAAGGCCTCTGGCTGTTCTCTTTAGCTATATATGTATATAGTTTCAGCACCATGGCAAACCCAATTACATGGCTTCAACAAAGGCCGTAGCACGTTTAGTTATAATTTATGGGAGCAGTGCGCATAAAAAACCAACTACAAAACGGGACGCTGTGCCATCCCATTTCCGCTTGCGCAGAAGGCTAATCAACAATTTTTCTAACCCCTCGCATAAAAAAGGGAACCACGAACCACCCGGTGCGGCGCGACTCTCAGCTATATATACGTATTTATATATATATAGATGAGTTCGATCGAAGCTGTTGCCGCGTGCTGCGCTGACTTGTAATCCCAGCTGTAAATATGTTGCTGATCCCGCAACGATCTTAAATCATGTTGCTATATTTATGTTGTCACAAGAGATTTGCATGCAGGCAGGCTTGAAGAGAGGTGTGGCTAAGCTGGGGCTTAAGAGCAGCACAAAGAGAGTGCCAGAGACTTGGTCTCTTTTCTTGCCCGTTGGTCATATCCGGTTCTCAAGGGTTGCACGCGTCACTTTTCTTTTTTATAGCGCGCGAGAGGCTGACTACCCTTACTCGAAATTTCCTGGTCCATCGATCATCTTTTTTAATTAGCAACAGCGTGTCGATGGCATTCACAAACTATCAATTTCACTTGAACACCCTTCGTTGCCTATTTACATAAGCACAAACGACATGTGACGAATCTCAAGTGCAATTCAGGACACATTTCGCTCTCGATAAAGAGAGAGAGAGCGAGTGAAACACAGAAAGGGAGAGCAGCATCTCTGTCCAGTGGGCGTGGCGTTATACACTTGGAGACAGCGATAAACACTTAGGCATGGTTCTTCCTCCAGCTACGACAGCTGTGAACTGCATTTGATAAATGGAAACCCAATGAAAGATAACCCTAGAGCACATCGAGACACGCTCTCGCATCAAAATATCTTGCACAAAAGACACGGGCGGCACAGGAAGCGGCTGCTGTTAACAACTCTTCTCAAAATTTTCTAGACAACGTAGCTAGAAGTATGTCGACTTGACTATGCAGTTTGTTTAAATATTTATTTTACTTTATTTACATTATTTAAATATGATAAAATATTAAATAAATATTCTTAATTATATTAAAAATATTTAATATTGTCAAATCATAATTTGATTAGAAAAAGAAAATTTTACTTTGAAATTTTTATAATTAACTTCAGATTTTTGTCTTACTATCGATATATATTTAAATAATTTATTGTTAAATTTTAACTGAATTAATTTTAAAAATATTAAAAATTTAAATAAAATATTTATATTTAAAAAAAATATTTATTCGAACTTTTTTTTTTCAAATTTTATCAATTAGTTAATTAATTTTGAACTGAATAATTATTTTTAAAATTATTTATTTGAATTTTGTATATCTTTTTAATTAAAGTTTTTTTTTTTTTTTATTTATTTGTTTATTTATTTTTTTTTTGTTGAAATAATTAAATTTAAATATTTTATTTTCCTTCTTCATTATTCAAAGATGTTAAAAATTATTTATTTTTTTATTGAATCAGTTTCTATTCTATATATTCCATATTATTTATTAATTTTGTATTGTTCCAGTTTTCTCTATTTTATTAATTTTTTTTTAACAGCTCTAACTATATATAATACTTTTGTATATTCAAAAAGCATTTCCTATATTTATTTTCTAATATATAGCTTAGCGTATACACAGTTCGTCTTAGGCAACAGTATTCAGTCATCATTTCCAGGTATTTTCTGTTGATGATTCATCGTCCAGCACTTCTCAATCGAGTGTGTGTGTGTGCGTGTATGCTTGGCTCTCTTGTACAAATAGGTGCTCCAAGGATTAGCCTTTCATAATTCCATGTTCTGTGCGATGATTTTCAAGTTTTGATGAGTGCTCGACTCGATTGGAGATGTGGGTCTTCTTAAGAGTAATTATTGATTGCATTGTTAACGGAACTCAATACAGCTCGAATGGTTTTTCAATTAGTTTTTATAATATATCATGTGGTTTGTATTTTGTATGTGTTTATCTTTCTCTCTCTCTCTCTGTGTGTGTGTGTGTGGGTAACCAAATGTTGTTTTGTTTAGCAACGTCCACAGACTTATGCGTTCGATGCCCCCTCTCTAGCTTCCTCTTACTGGCTTGCCTCCTGCTGTTTCCTCTGTGCGTTCGCTGCTGTTATTGCATTTTGTAAAGTAAACATGCCAAGTGCTGCTGTCGCCCATTGCCACCCACAAATTACACACACACACACACACACACATAGACATAGACACAGATACAGTTGCACATTATGCAAATATTTACTTTGCGTTGATGAGGCTGATGAACAGGATGAATGTTGCCGATGCCGTTTGAGCCTTGTCCATTGATGAAGCCACTCGGCACAAACGCCCCCCCCACACACACACACACACGCACACATAAAGGGGCAAAAACGCAAAAAGTGCTGCACAAATAATGTCATACGGCTGCCTCATTTGCTTTGCCAACTACCCGCACCCCCTCAGACTCCTGCTAGAATACGCTTTCCCATCTCTAGATAGAAGCTGCTGCGGCCAACCCCTTGGCAACCTGCTGACTGCGTTTTTTAATACCCTGTAGTCAAATAAAGGGTTCAAAAGTATGGGTAGCTTGAAATTTTGTGGATGAAGTGAGGTGTGTAAAACATTTCAGAAAGATACTTTCTATGATATTTAATTTCTCTTTTGGTTTGGATAAACTTTCGATGTCATTTAATTTATTTTCTTATGACTTAAAGTGTAGTAAGAGTATAAAATAAATAATATTTCAATATTTGAAAAGTGAGCTAGACTAGCTCATCTATTTTCTCTCTCAATTCAGAGCTGCTGCAGCTGCATCTAAATCCATTTTCAACTAGTACATACAGCATATCTGCTCGTCGTGCACGCCCCATAAATTGAGTGTCACTTGTTTTCCCTTTTTTTTCTGAACCGCTTTGCAGTTTCTCAAACTGCTGTTGGCATAAATTTCAAAATTAAAATCGCAACGGCGACATATGCGAGCGGACTGGCCTAACCCGACGACACGATTGCGTGGGGGGGCAGGGGCGTTGTTGCCACGGGGTTGCTAGCAGGGGGTGTGGCGGCAGCAGAGTGCTCCGGGGGTGTGGGGTAGGATGTTCAGTGCTCTCAAAAAGTAATTATTTGAAGCAAAGACGGCGCTAGGGGTTTGTGTCTTTGTCCAGATTCAAAACTCATTCGCTTTTTGCTGCAGCTGTCACTTCACTTTGACATTTCGCAGGCATTAGCTTGCCTTCTCTCTCTCGGTGTCTCTCTCTCTTACACAATTCATGTTTACATGCGCAATAATTATAAAATTTACGTTTTGTTGTAATTGTTAAATAAATCAATGTCACAGCGTTTTTATCCGAGCTGCATTGTTCCACTCGTTAGCTATGTGAATAACCTTCCCTCTCTCTCTCTCACTCATTTTCTCTCTCCATCTCTCTCTCGCTTACCTTTGCAGCTTTCCTGCCATTCGTTTCACCCCGAGGACTTCGAGTGCTGTGTAGCGCATTTCTTTTTTGTTTCGATTTAATTGCTTGTTAAAGGCGAATTGTGCAGTTGAGTTAATGATCCAGGAATGTGCTGACTTGCAATGGCCTGTAAAAGCGCCCGAAGGGGCTGAACTGGGTGTGGGGGTGTGGCATTCCTGGCTGGACAAGCCGTTGCTGTGTAAGTCAGCCATCGAAATTTGATACTCACTGCACTCGAATCGAAAATTAATTAATTAAATGCAGCACTTAAAATCGATGCTCAGCTCACAGCTCGTGGATAGTTCTTGGTTTTACTGTGCCTGGTTGGCCAGAGCATATTTTGTTTGCTCATCTGGAATATTTCAGCCATCCAGTTGTAAGCTTTAGGCAACACTTTTCATCTGCAAGTACGGAAAAGCATTGTGTAATTTGGACTTTTCACTCATTTAAATACACTTTACAAATGAATGTGGCAAATTTTGTTGCAGTTGGCAAATTGGGGGAGGAATTTCGCTTATAAATTATTTGTAGATATACCTATAAATATTTAATTATTTTTTATGTATATTTATTATATATTATATATTTTTTTATTTATATACTTTTTATATTTATTAAGCAGCTTCTGGATTATAAATTACATATAAATAAACTCATTATTGATATATCTATAAATTATGTATTAATTTTTATATACATTTATTTTATGTGGTGTATTTTTTTTATTAATTTTTTGTTTTTTTTTTTTAAGCAGCTTATGGCCCTTGAAATTAAATGAATTGAAGTATTCATTTAAAGCTTCTAATTCTCATCCTTGTATGCCTTTGCATACTTACTTAAAGCTCATATACAAACTCTTGTGAGGCTTTTTTCACAAGCAAAGAATTAATTAAAGCTTTGCTCTACCTAAAGTTTCGTTCAGCTCAAAGTGATTGAATGGAGCTTTAGAAATAATATTAAAGCTCTATTTCTTAGTATATGAATGGAATTTATCAAATGTAAATGCCATGATTATTCATTTAAGACTCATTAAAGATGAAATGCTCTAAATGATATTTATATTTATATTTCCAGAATGACTTTTGTGCTTTGCTTTTACTACCCACAGCTAGATCACATTTATAGAGCATTCTATAGTCGCCTTTGGCGTTCGACTTTGCTTGCCTCATTTGTTGCATAGGCAAAAACCCAAGTCACACACAATCAATTTGATGTCAAATTTTCTTTTTTCGGGTGCACAACAATAGAAGTGCAGCTTCATTAAATATGAAATTCAAACTAAAAGCAATTGCAGATTGCACTCAAAGAGCTCAGCAATGGAGCTGGCTCTATGAGAGAGTATGAGTGTGACATGTCTCTGGGCCTGTTACCCAAACTCGAACAGTTCCACAAACATTTTACAATTTTTGCAATTGCTGAGAGAGAAAATACACACACACACACACAGAACAGCCAAGGCGGCGACACACAGATCCGGGGCTAGAAGCACAGACACTTGAAGTATTAAATAATTTGGTGCCATTGTGTTGACACCACAGTCGAGCAAAGCAACTAGAACTAGATTCTACAACATATAGATGTCTCTGTGTATGCGTCTGTGTGTATTCATGATTTCAAATTATTTCTTCATTTTGTGCTAAAATATGCAGAAAAAGAAAAAAACAAGAAACTAAAAACTAGCACAAGACATAAGCCAACGTTGGCGTCATTGTAATAACTCCTCATGCAGAGTATTAAAAATTTATGAAATCTTATGCGAGACTAAGTAAAAAGATTGTCAATAGAACAGCATTTTCCATGGCTAAATATTTGTTAAGAATAAAATAAATAGGAAAATAAATAATTGAAGTATTGATAAGTTATTTTAAAGTAATTATCATGATTTAATATAAGTATAATAAAATTGTACGTAGATAAATAATATTATTATTAATAATATTTTTTAAATATTTTATTTAATGATTTATTTTATTAAAAATATTATTATTTAATTTCTTTTGAATCAAATGTAATTACAAATGAAAAATTAATTATATTAATATTACATTAGTTCTTATTAATATGAATATTAATAATTTATATTTAAATTTCATAGAATTTGATAAAAAAAATTTTATTTTATATTATAAAAAATTAAAGAAATATATAAAAACTAAAAACAAAAAATTTAATTTTTTTATTTTATTTCTTATTTTTATTTTTTTTTTTTTTAGTATATTATAGCGCATACTATTAAATAAATATGTATATATATTTTAATTATATTGTATTATTATATTTTTCTAAATGAACTCAAAACTACATTAGCTTCAATGAAACAGTTCAGTGCGAATTTGATTGCTACTCGCCAGTAGAGTAGAGCAGGGCATCGATTCGTCGATAGTCTCGAGTCGTTCTTAGTTAATATTTACTTTCTACTTATGTTATTGTTGGCACTGTCGTTGTCTGCATTATTTGCCGTTTGATTCCTACCATTTTTCATCCATGTCTGCATGTTTGCATGCGCCCACAAAGGACAACAATAATAACCATGTTGATGATGATGATACAGATGATAATGATGCTGATGAGGATGTAGATGATGAAGATGAGACCGAGGCTATAGCCGAAGCGGAGGCTGTTGAGGATGTTGGCTGCCAGAGTTGGTTTTTGTGCCAGTGCATGCGAATATTTGTATGCATTTCCCATTTGGCTCTTGTCATTGAGAATAAACAACGTAATTGCAAGTTTGTGTGGGCGACACAAAATGCTGGCGACAAATAATCCAAATATATACAAATACATGTCTCTTCGCATACTTAAGAGGTCGCTGCCTCCCTCCCTCTCTCTCTCTCTCACTCTCACTCTCCCTCTTTCTTTCTTACTTCTATTTGATTCGTAGCTGGCCAGCGTCCAGGCGTCATTAATGTTCGCGGCTTTATGATGCAACGACCTTTGACTGGACAACATCTTCAAAGAGCGTACCCGGAAAGGCCTCAAACTCAAATTCAAGCACAAGCACAAGCATCATGCAACATGCTACATGCAACATGCCATAAAATTTATGGCACACGTGTATATGCGGCACGCGGCTTGATCCCCCATACTCCCAGCCATAGCCATAGTCATAGCCACATCCATGCCGTATACCCATTCCCGTTCCGAGTCCCATTTCCCGTTCCCGGAACACATGTGGGCTGCATCTGTTCAAGGGGCAAACGCTCTATGATATATTCCCAAGTTTCGAGGCTCAAGTCTTTTCATTTTTCTTTTCTTCTTCAAAAACCCCAAAAACCTTTTACTTTATGCCGCAGCTTTACGAGCTAATCACGCTGATTGTGACCGTTGTGGTCGTTTTGTTGTTTATATACCCTGTAGATTTGCGAGTAGTTGAGTCGGTTATTATCATGCATATAAGAATGTGTAAAATATATATTATCATCTGATTATTTACTATATTTTACTATATTAATATATACTTTATTATATATATACTCTATTATAATTTTATTCGTTAATATCAATCAAACAGTCATATCCTAAGTCATTCAGTCACTCAATGAGTGTGTGATACAGTCAGTTTGCCAATCAGCAAGTCAGTACACCAGTCAGTCAGTCATTCATTCAGTCATTCAGTCAGTTATTCCCTCAGTCAATCAGTAAGTAAATTTCACACAAGTCATTCAGTCAGTCAATCACTGAGTCAGTACATGAGTCTGTCAATTAATAAGTCATTCAGTCATTCAATTAGTATGTAAAACAGTCAGTCAATCAATCAGTCAGGCAAATATTCAGTCAATCAATCATCAGTCAGACTATAAGTCATTCATTCAGTCAGTTAATCAGTCAGCTAATCAGTCAATCACTCAGTCATTCACGCAGTTAGTACATCATTTAATCATCTAATAATAAGTAAGTCAATCAGTCAGTCAGTACTCATTCAATCAATCAATCGGTCAGTCAGTCAGTCAGTTTATCAATCAGCAATCAATCAGCAATCAATCAGCTAATCAATCAATCAGTCAATCAATCGATTAGTCAGTCAGTCAGTCAGACAAAACGTCTTCAGTCTTTCAAGCATTCCATGATTGGTTCATTCATTCAATCATTTACTAAGTTTGATTACTTCTACAATAATACTCAAACTCACGTAATTCACTCATAGTCTCATTTTCTTAACTTACAGGGTATGTGCAAGTTCTTGCTTTGCTGACTTGCTCTCCCTCTCGCACTTTTTCAGCCTGTCTGTGCATGGCCTGTCAGTTGGCGAAGCGCCTCTCAATTTTGTTGGGCAATTAAAATGCAGTTTCGCTGCGAGACATTTATGCGTCGCAGACGTCGACTTGTTGAGTGATTTGTACTTCTTGCCATCTTCCTCTTCTTTTGTGCGGCACCGCGTGTGGGCGTGTCAGTGAGGCAACTATGTATGCGCGGTCATCAAGTTGTCAAATGTCTTCATTTGCAGCAGTATTTACAAATCCAAGCTGGAAAATCAAATTCGAGCCACAAATTCAATTTCAATTGTTTGCAAATTTCATTTGACTGCACGCACAGTCAGTGGGAGGAGGCGAATAAGCAGGAGGAGGGGGAGGAGAGCTAGTAGGAGCTGCTGCAGTAGCATTCTGGGTGCAGCTGCTCACAGCCATGACAAACAGCCGGCTAATGTGCGCATACGATTGCAGTCCACTCCAGCTAGTTGCCACTCCAACCCTCGATAGCCTAGATTTTTCACAGTTTTCCATTAGCAATTGTGCAGTTGTTGTTCTTGTCGTTGTTTTTGTTTTTGTGTTTTTCTTCTTTTTTTTCGCACTTGAACGCATTTCCCGAAAAGTAAAATTCAGCTTCGATTCGATTGCGTGTTGGCTGCCCCTATTTCACATGGGTCAGGGGATTACACAAAATAATGACGCATAAATCCGGCTACGGCAAAACGCAATCAGCAGAGCATTGATTGCTCTTGGACAGGGGGACACACTGGGCGAGGGTGAGGTGGACGATGCTGGCCAGTTATGGTGCGGGGTGGCTAAATTGTGGTAATAAGTATGCAGCTCATTTCGATTATCATTGCGGCAAACATTGGACAGCGGACAAACATTGGGATGCAGATATATGGCTTTTGCGATTTATATAGCTCTCTCTATATTTGTATATGAGTTTCCTAAAAAAAAGGAAGAGAAAACTATACTGAAGCATAACTTATTTTTGTCATTATGATTATATATTTTCTACCAAGAGTTTTGAATTAAAATCCAAAAATAAGTAAAGTTCTTTATAACAAACATTCACTGCGAAGCCATCTAGATCCACGTTTTTTAAAGATTGCAATCTTTTCAATGAATCCTTAGAATATTATCAATATATTGAGATTAGAAGAGCTCAAGTCCCCAATGAAGGAAATTTAATATTTTTTGGCAGCTTGATATTTATCTCCCGGAATTATTATGCAGCAGCTCTGCACCCTCTAGAGGACTCAATCTTTTGGGTTTTCTATACAGATATAAGTAAGTTTCTATTGATAGTTGAGTTCGAGTTTTTATTATTATTTATAAAAGTCTTGTAAAAATAATTTGGCTCATTAATATTTATTATAGAATTTACTACAACTTACAATTTTAGATACTTTTTATAATTTATTGTTGTATTTTATATTTATTTCATTAATTTTCTATATTTTTATTTATTATTTTATTATTTGAGTTCATTTGAATTATTTACTTTATTTATTATATATATTTAATTTGGTTTATTTTTATATATTTTCCTATTTATTTACATTTATTTATTTATTTTATTAATTTTATTTTTATTTATTATTTATTTTTTTAATTTTTGTATTTATTTAATATATTTACTTTATTTATGTTATAATTTATTTCGTTGGTTATTTAGTTAATTTTTATTTATTTATGCTTATATTTTATTATTTTGTATTTATTAGTTATTTATGTATGTATATTTTAAATATTATTTATTTATTTACATTAATTTAATATATTTATTTATTATTATTATTTCTGATATTATTTTTAATTAATTTTTATTATTTTATGTAACTATTTATCGAATTCCTATATTATTTATTTATATACTTATTTATTTATGAACTTTACTTACAACTGCGCAGACAAATATAATTCACTTTAATTTTTTTATCAAATATATTATTTCTTTAATAATCATCTCACATTAGGGCCTTCGAAAACTTTCAAATCCCGCACATAAATTCATAATGCAACGGCATTTTATTTTATTTTATTTTCAGACTTTGCTTTTGAACATTTGCAACTGCAGCAAGCTAATTTGGAATTTTAATTCCATTTATTGCCGCATTGAAGGCAAGCAGAGTGGCTGCCAAAAAGAAAAAAGAAATGCAAGGAATATGATATGGGCTGGGCTCGTCTAGTTGGGTTAGTTTTAGTCAGGTCTGCCCAACTCTGTTCTGGTCTGGCTGTGTGGAAATTTGAGTGGCAGACAAGACGTAGGATTTGTCTGCCTGGCTGGCTGGCTGGCTGGCTGGCTGGCTGGCTGGCTGTCGAATGCTTGCCAAATGCTGTGCTGCAGCTGCTTTGAAGATGGGGTCAGGGGCTATCAGAGGGTAGAGCAGGGTAAGTACTCGATGCGACAATTGTTGAAATTTAAGAGGTTGCACACGCGTGTTGCAAAATGTCGCAATTTGCTAGCCGCGTGTGGCACGTGATGTGAAAAATGATGCACACACTCGCTCACACACACTCTTTGTAGTTGTGATCGGATCACAACATAATCTGAGCCGCGTTATCACTTTGGTAAACAGCAGTCGAAGCCAGCTCGAATATCAATCAATTGCCCTACCTCACCGCGCTTTCCCATCCTTTCTTTCGGCTCTCTCGATAATCTCAAATATACTCTCAACACATTTGGCAAATGACACGCTGAACTTGTGGGAAATCCTGACCGAATGAGACGGGGTTGAAAACCTTGAAAATAAAAGTACTTCTGAATGATTTTAGTTTCAACTTGTGAAGGCTATCAGCGGGCCATGCGATAGCCTGCCTCTTCAATTGCTCTCTACACAGAACACCAAATTCCTTATCGCCAGAGTCTTGAGAGCTGACAAAATGCAGCATCAAATTTCAACTGAAGTGGGCCGTTAAAAAATAAATAAACAAAATGAAAAGAAAAGAAAAAGTCAGCGAAATATATTTTATTTAAATATATACTTATTTATTTTATGTGACTCCAAGCTATATTTTTATATGTTTTTTATTTGTTAAATAGCCAATAAACTTGGACTAATAACGACTCTCAGATTGACAGATTAGATTTAGAAAAAATGTATATTTTTGAATGAAATAAATAATTGATTAAATATGAAATATTATCACACAACACAGACTTTTTTTTATCAATAAATTATATAGTATTTAAATATAACATATGATACATTTATAGAAAAAATTTAATATAAATTTGATTTTAATTAAATTTTGTTCTAAAACTAATTTTAAAATTAATTATAAAATTCAGTATATAAAAATTGTTAGATATTGAATTTTCAGTATTTTTCAATAAGTTCCTCATCTAATCATGTAGATATGTTGCTGGAATCAACCTGATAGAGTTATACAATTTAAGCATTTTTATTAGTAATGTAAATTCAGACATAAAATAAAAACAACGTTGCAATAACTACTCAAAAGAAAATATGTAAAGTAATATTTTGTTGTGTTGTGAAATGCACAACTTAATAACGAGCATTAAGACTGGTAACTGATAGACTACGAGCCTCAGTTTCGCATTATTGACGCAGCAGAGCTGTTCATATACGTAAGTGACTCAGTATGGGAGTTAACCTGTATATGATGTGCATATTGTTCATATGTCAAATGCCATGTTCGCTGTGAGTGGCTGCTTCTTTGGTGATAATAATAAAGAGCCCGATGTATCTCTGATAGAATTGACGAATGATTTTGAAAGTTTTGCAAAAGATCTGAATATCTTGTTAAACAGATTTAGTGAAATGGAAAAATGTATTGCGAAAATGTCGGAACAGTTCAGATAGATCAAACTAAATGTAGACGATTGGACAGTGATGTTTGCACAAACAATTAATCAAATAATCAAGCTCAACTTATATTAGCTGAAAACTATCAGCAAGTTTTCAGATTTTATAATGAGTACATATATGAGTGCATTCATAAAAATATCTATAAATATATATAATATTATTCCAGATAAATTTCGAGATAGTTCTACACAATATATCGTAAGACTTTTCTCTAGCTTAGTATGATTGCAGCTTATCAGCTGCTGCTTCGTGGAATGAGGTCAAGTTCAAGCCGCTGAATGGTGAATGGGTCTGGACTTGGAGCTGCGTTGTCAAAAGGTCAGAGCTCAGTTCCGCCCTTATCTCGAATACATCAATCGAGAGACTCAAACATAGAGACAATAACTGCGCAACGAGCGCGCTGTTCAAATTGGAGCGCGTCATAAACGATCCCAGACTTCGAGGCCAGGGAGAAACCCTCAGTGAGCTATAAAAAATATTAACGGAGCCCGGCGAATATCTGAGGCAAGAAATATATGAATGTGAGCACATTTCTATGCAATTAGAGGCAAAGACCCCGATAGATAAAAAAAAGCCAAATGATGCGCTCAAAATGTAACATAGTAAATTTCATTTCGTTTTGGTTTGGTTTGTTTTTTTTTTTATGTGTAGACAATAAAAGCCACACACGCCGACTCCTCTGCAGTGGATGAGTCGATGGTACCATCATATCTAAAAACGGGCGACACTTGACAATGGCGACGTGTGGTCCACGGTTCGGGGCTTGAGACTGAGCGCTCTGCTCTCTGAGTTATGAAACACTTTCGGAAAAGAAAGAAAGAAAAAGTCGTGCAATAAATAAAATGCTTCAAAGTGCACTTAAGATAAAAGTGGAAAACAAAAAACAAAAACAAAAAAAAACCAAATTGTATATGTAGAGTCTCATCTCGAAAACTTCTCCAAATATATTTGAAAACTACAAAATCTAGGTCAATGGGATGTTTGTCACGCACAGAAATTATTTGATAGATTTCAAACTGAATTTCAATTCGATTTCGGATTGGCAAATTGATACATCAGCAAATTTTTGTTTGCTCTTCCTCGCTTTTGTGAGTTTCAATGTCAGACGGGATCAATAAATCGCATAGATAACTGCATATTACTTCCAGGTGATTAGACGTGTGTCCATCTCTTACGCTTCGCTGCGCAACTGTGGCCAAAACCCATGCACACAAAAGGTGAATGCCGAGCATATGCTTTGCCACCTCTTGAACCTACTGAACCTCAATCCAGATACCCATAAGCCCGGACGCACTTACGCCTGACTGAGTTTTTCACACGTTGCGAACGAGTCAGGCAAAAATCATAAGGCAAATTACTTGGGTCATGCGAGTTTTTGGGTCTGGGCCAAACGAGAACGACTAAGAATATTTGCAGCGTCGGGCAGAGTCGACTGCGTTATACACGTTCCTATTTTGGGGCAAATTTATGTGAAAGAAAAGAGATTTAACTGAGTTGTATAATTATCTAGAGATGATAATGATACTCCACTAAGACTTCGACTTTTAAGTCACATTAGTCAAGCCCATAGAACCCATACAAAACAGAATATGGAACATATTGAAAATATGAAATATTTTGAGTACCATAAGAAACCATAGAGCCCATGCAACACATGCAACACATAGAACCCATAGAACCCATAGAACCCATAGAACCCATAGAACCCATAGAACCCATAGAACCCATAGAACCAATAGAACCCATAAAACCCATAGAACCCATAGAACCCATACAACTCATAGAACCCATGGAACTCATAGCACCCATAGAACCCATAGAACCCATAGAACTCATAGCACCCATAGAACCCATAGAACTCATAGCACCCATAGAACCCATAGAACTCATAGCAACCATAGAACCCATAGAACCCATAGAACCCATAGAACCCATAAAACCCATAGAACCCATAGAATCACAGATCCCATAGAACCCATAGAACCCATGGAACCCATGGAACCCATAGAACCCATAAAATCCATAGAACCCATAGAACCCATAAAACCCATAGAATCCATAGAGCCCACAGAACCTATAGAACCCATAAAATTGATAAAACGCATAGAACACAAAAAGCCCTTAGATTTCATGGAACCCATGCAACACATAGAGCCATATGGGTTGTAACCAATAGAACCCACAGAAACCCATTTAGCCCAAAGAATATTGGGCATAGAGCTTACAACCCATAGAATATCAAGAACCCCTAAAACCCACAGAAAACATAGAATCAATTATTGAGCTTATAGAACATCATATAATAAAAGAACTCAATATTATTCAAACTATAAAATATTTGTTCATATTTGAGTATTTTGTTAATATAATTCTAGCATTATAACTTGATTTTTCTCAATTTTATTCAATCCCAATTTCCTCAAGACGTCTTAATACTCTTCCTTTTAGGACTTGATTTAGCTTTAACAGGACACTTTCATATATATATTTTTTCTTTGCAAACAATATACTCCCTTTCGCCTTGTGGGCTGGCGTACAAATAGCTGTCAATGGCCAAAAGTTTGTTGGCCACGTTTGGCAAAGGTCTTGCCAAGACGGGGTCCACGCAATAATTTATAATTCAATAAGTTAAAGTTGAATGCAGTCCAAGTAGCATAAGGTTCTGTCTATACAGAGAAGTGGAGGTACGCACACATTAACACACACGCACACACACACGCACTCACACACGCACACACATACACGCTCACACAGGGACGTGTGTGTGCCCCGAGGGCGCATGCCACACAATTCACCTGGAAGGCAACTCAGAAGCGAAGATTAATTGCTGCAGCGCCTTTTGTTGCCGGCACTTATCTTGACCCCCTCTACAGCTTCTCCTTCTCTCTCTCTCTCTCTCTCTCGCTCTTTCTTTCCCGCTCTGTGTATGGCTATCTGCGCGATAAGGAATTTTATTCGCTGCCCAGTCCCTGCGACCTGTGCTCCCTAACCCGTTCCAACTCGAAGCGCGCACACACACGTAATTGCATTTTGTTTGGCATCTCATTTTAGTTACGGTCTGGCAACTCTGCGACAGGGCAGCTCGCTTGATGATGTGGATAACGCGCCTACGAGCAGGCGAAGGTGTCGCCGAGGCGATTAGGAAAAAAAGGCCAGCAGTAGCGACAACAACAGCGACTAAGTCGGGAGTGCACGACTAGCAGATACCACTTACTATAATTTCCACACAAGGTCAAGGTATTCATAATTAAATAGAATATATATATTTAAGATGAATTTAAAGAGAATATTTGTTCATCCGAGTCAAAGTCATGACAACAGTTTTGAAATATAATAAAAAGAAACTCTAGCCCAGATCTCTAGCCCATCATGCCCATTTCCTTGAATTGCCGGCTATAATGAGTATCCGCCATGAATCACAGCCAAGTAGAAGCATTCACATAGTGTATGTAATAGTGGGATTGAAAGTCAGAGAGCCAAGGAGCGGCGCGGTGCGTTGAGGGTATCTCCTAACTAAAAGTGAGTGACTGACTCGATTCGTTAACGCCGCCAACTGTCAGATGATTTTGAATAATGCGGCGCTCATTTGAATTATTGTTGTCGCCACAGAAAGACCCTCAACGTGGCCGAAAGGGTTTAGTTATGGTCTCATTCGCTCTCTATATATTTCTCCTCCTGTCTCTTTTTCTCTGGCAACCTTTAACCAGATTTCTGGCAATGACAATTTGTCTGGCTGTCGCTCATAAAAGTGCCGAGTGATCTAATACGTTGCTTTTCCATTTGAATGTGATAAGAAATGAAGCAGATAAGAAAAGGTGGGATAGGCATGAGTTGAAGAGCAGCTCAAAAAAAAAATATTCTCAAGAAATATATTGTTGAGGTCTTACACTACATTTAGTATGATTAATTACATTAATTGATTTTCAATGAGGTGCTGATTTTCACATACTATTACTATATACATTGATTTATCGAATAAAATTTATTATTATTTTATATTTTTGAATACCTTTTTAAAAATTTTAAAATAAAATTTTAAAAATAAAAAAAATTAATATCTATAAAATTTTTATTGTCATCTTATCTAATAATATTTAAAAAAATTATTTATAAATATTTTCATCCATCTTGTTAATACTGCCTATTGAGTTATCGCATAAAATTTATTATTATTATTATATGCATTTATTTAATACTTCTTTTTAAATTTTTAAAAAATATTTATAAAAATATATTTAAACAAAAAAATTATCTATGTTTTTTATACTTTCAACGAAAAAATAAATAAATCAATAAAATTCAAAGTTTTTACTGTATGAATAGTCTATATAGATTCGAATCGAAATCTATCTGGTTTATTTAAAAATAACCTAAAGTTTATTAAATAAATAAATCATAAATAATAAATAGTAAATAATAAATAAATATACATAAATATAAATTAATAAATTTATTGTAATAAATAAATAAATAAATAGTATATATATGAAGACCATGTAAATAAATCAAATATAATTAACATGAATATGTATTTATAAATATATTAATATATAAATATATCAGCAGTCAAGTAAACAGACTGCCATATGCTCTTTTTCAATGTCGCTAACTCAGCTGAGTTCCTAAGATTTATTCAAATAAGTAATAAAATAACTATTTAGTATATTGCCAAAAATCATTCTCCTTTAAATATATATAATATATAAAGTAAATTTTAAACAACTCAAAATTTGTAACCTTAAATTTACTTTTCCTCCATCTAACACTTCCAAACAAGAAGAAATTCCATTGGCAACAGTTAAGTTTGGCGCCGTTGCTCATTAAAGCTGCTGCCATATCAAGGCTGCTTAATTCAAATGCTTTTCTTTAATTATTTATCTCACATGCTGGAAAATAATTTGTTATCTCTCTTGTAACCTATTGCTAAGCAGATTCGTCTCGGCTGCTCATCTGAATGTGTTTTTCCTCTGCTGCTTCACTCTTAAGCTACTCACACTAGATGATTAGGTGACGCCCTTCAGTGGTCACCTGTTCGGGTTCGATCGTAAAATGAATGCATTTTATAATTTGTTTGTATCGCTAGTTTAACGTTGCGAGCGGCGCCTAAGCTCTTCCACCCTCTCCACCTCACTCGCTCAACAGCGCGTCGAATGTAATGCGCTACTCGAGTTGATTTTTTTTTCGGCTCATTGTATAGATGGGAAACTGGCAACAGAGTGAAAGTAATTTTTGGTATTTTTATGAGCACGCACATAACAAATGAGCGAGAGCGAGCGAGGGAGCAACGTATAGAGCATATGCCATTAAGGCTGCATTCCTTTAGCGTGATGCTTGTGTCAAAGCATTTTGACGGGGTGTTGAAAGCTCTTTGACTGCATGAAGCACATTCAGCACTTCACACTGAATTGCTTAATCCGAGTGGTTAGGCCCCTCGATTCAGTTTATTGTTGTTGCTGCCAAAAACTATTAAAATAATTGGCTCGCGACGAGCTGGCTTTTGTTGTATGCGGTATATAGAAGCCATTTGCATCTGATTTATTACATTATAAATTTGTGCGCATGCCTAAGTAGCTACGTTTTTGTTAGGTTTTTAGAAAGTTGTCGTCGTTGTCGTTGAGAACTACGATGCCTAACCATTGTGGACACTCGTATTTTATTGACAGCCCATTCATAAATTATGCCTAATGAGCCACAGCCTCTCTCTCTCTCTCTCTCTCACTCTCTTGCTCGCACAGCTTTTGTCATTGCCATGAAATTATAATTGGAACGGAATGCGCAATGAGGCGTTGAGCTAATGCAAAACTTAGAGCCACTATTAATCAAGTAGCGCTGCCCCGGTATGGTGTGAATCTAAAATTAACAATTTACATTATTATGTTAACTAAGAAATGTTAAAAACATTTTTCTTATCAAGTACTTCAAAGTTTGAATTACTCATATGAATTATGATGATTTTTTATGTAATGTATTTTGTATAAAATACTTGTAATAAAATTCATTAATATCATTATCAATTCCATTTCTATCTCTTCTCTAAGTTGCTAATCGAAACAACTTTGCCTTGACTTTGCAAGATTTGTTCCACAATTTCATGTATCGACATTTTGAGAGTGCTCTCAATTTGCTCTAAAATGTTGTGAACGTTCCTTCCACTTGGCCTGACTTCCACAATACTATTTGCTTGATAAGAGAATCAGCAACTTTTTCGCTCAATGCTTGAGCATTAATGGCACGAATATGAGACGTAAGCTGACTCAGCCTATCCACAGCTGCATTAGACTTCTTCAGCCCAAAATATTGCTCTGATGCATGAACAAAGCACAGCTTTATGTTGATAAAAGTTCTCAATTCGAGAATGATTCTCTCACTCTGAACTTTAGCTTCTATAAGAATGAACATTAGTTCATGGTCTCTATATGTTCTATGCTATGCAAAGACAACCTTGAGCGACTATGCATCAAAGACTTAAAAAAGAGAAGAGAAACCTAAGAAGCAAACAGTGAAGCCCTTCAAGAAGAGAGTGATTTATGAGAATGATCTAATTCTACACTGAACTTGTGGCAATAGCTGAAAACAAGAAAAAAACTCAGCTTCAATAGTAGCAGAAAACGTAGAAAATATATCGATATATATCGAATATAATTATAGCTCCAGCTGATATGAGCAGCACTCAGGTAAGCAGGATTTCACCAGGTCAAACAGAGATAATATTATTCTGAAATATCTTAAATGCAGTTTCAGTGAATATCTCATTAATTCTCATTATGATCACCATTATCTAAACACAACTCCCTTTACTACTTT
The DNA here is from genome assembly GCA_035045845.1 of Drosophila buzzatii. NCBI lineage: Eukaryota > Metazoa > Arthropoda > Insecta > Diptera > Drosophilidae > Drosophila > Drosophila buzzatii. Next base: position 77,876 of record JAWNOS010000064.1, on the reverse strand, counting down.
CAACTAAGATATTCCTCCATTAGCCCTTATAACTAACCCTCAACCATTTAGTTCACTTTGCCCCCAAAATAAATATATATCTCAGTTGGACAACATCAACCATCGCAGCAAAGAAAGTGTAACATAAAACTGATTTGGTGTATGCATATACACACACACACAAATATTGACTCGAGCATTCAGATAGAAGCGAACATAATCTATTTGCCTGGCATTGTGCATCATCCATGTGCAGCTGTCCATTAGAATAACCAATTTGTTGCACCTCCGGCACGTTCGCTTTGCTTTGCATATCTCGGGTAAACAAATTTCAATCCCACGCAATTTGCGAGCAAACGCTGAAAAGTATTTCGAGACCTTTTACAAATTGTCGTATCACGGCCTAATGGAGCCCTTTCTCTATATCGCAATGTGTGCGAAGTGTGTTTCCTTCAGATGACACTGTGAATTTCCTTTTGCTATCAAATATTTAACAACACACACAGAGAGAGTTGATCAAAGGGCGGTGGGTGGCAGGCAGACTTTGGTTATTAATCAAAAGCATACAATTTTTTAATGATGTTGGCTTTATTGTCATTGCATGGCTGCGATAATATTTGGATTAGTTCAACTCAATTGCATCTTGGCCAACATGAAATGTGGCGCGTGGCTCGCCGTCTGAAGAAGCAAGAGGAGCGCCTGCAATGAGACGAATCTAATGTTGCACACGTGCACTGCACAGTGGGTGGGCGCTGGGTGGTTCTGGGTGGTGCGGCTTTCAGATAGTGCCAAGCAAGTAGGCAAGTTAAATGTTGTGTTAAGATTAGCAATGGCCAACGCCACGCTGAGACCACAAAAATCGCCTTATCCAGCTGGGGGTTGGCAAGGGTTTGGATATGTCTAGGTCTATGCATACGTGCGCCGCATCACAAAAATCGGAAAGCAAACTGGAATGCGGGCGACATTATCGGCAAACAAACTGTATATACCCAAGCCCCCCAAAAACAAATTCTTGTTCTCTCTACTTACGATTATGCTCCTTGACTGCCTAATGACCCAGCCAGGAAGTTGAGCTGAGCCGCAGGTGTTGCTTGCGCTGCCTGGGCCTGTGCCATAAAATATGCTCGCACTGCGCATAATTTATGGCCACAGCCGAAAAAAAGAAGAAAACAACAAAATAAATATATAAAAAATAAAATAAAAGTTAAACATCAGATGAAGTAAACCCTGCGCTAAATCCTAAGCAAACTTCTGACTTTTGGAGCTTATCGAAAAGGTCGCCGCGGCTATTGTGGCTGCGGCGTCTCTCTGCAAACAAGCGTTGCAGCCAGAAGACAGGGTAGTTAACACCTTGAGATCGCTGTGTGTGGCCAGCGCAGACTTGAGAGAATTGCTGTGGAGTGTTGAGAGATGAGCGATGACTATATATACAATCTAAGTAAAGTCTTTCCATCTGTATAAAATAAAATAAATGCCAAGAATTATAATGGTTTATATATTATATGCAAATATATCACTTCTTTATTCAGTAAAAAAAAAATTAGAAATAATAATAATAATAATAATTTAGAAAAATATCTATTACATTTCGACAATTTTTTATCTTAAAAATTTATAAAAATTAAATTTATTATTATATTTAATATATTTTACTATGTAAATATATCTTAATGTTCCAGTAAAAAAAAAAAAATAAATAAATAAATAAATAAATAAAAATAACAATACTAATTAAGAAATAATTTTTTTTACAATTTTTGTTCTTCTTATAAATTTATAAAAATTAAATATTTTATTATATTTAAAAAAAATTTGTTTGAAGTTATAGCTTCTATAATATATTTAAAACAGATTTACAATATAAGAAGCAATTTACTTTTTTCAAAATTATCTTTCCCATTTCATAATTATATATATATAAAAGAAATTTTGATATAATTAAAAATACTATGTTGTATATTAATATAATTAAAATTATATAAAAATATTTATTTTATTCCACAAATTTTAAGTCAGTAATTATTATTCGAATTATATAAAATATTTGTTTTATTCAATAAATTGTATGTCAGTAATTATTATTCTAATTATAATGTATAAAAATTTGTTTTTATTTTTTTTTTTTTCAATAAATTTTAAATCAGTAATTATTATTGAATTGAAATATGTTGGTTAATTAATTGAATAATTATTATTGAATTCAAATTTGTTGAATATAACAAAGAGATATTAATCTGATTTATATAGAGCATATATATACAGAGCACATAGAACTACTGAGACGATTCGGAAGTCTGTTCAACTGCAAAATATTCCAAGCCAAATTCACAATCAATTCAATATTAAATTTAATATTAAGAAATAAAATACAAGTTCTATTTACATGCTTTCGTTCCAAACAAGTCAAAGTAAATGAAAAATTCATTTTATAAAAAAAAAAATTGAAAAAGGAAAAATAATGAACCAATATGAGCTAAAAAGTAATTTAACTTTTAGCTAAATAATATGAAAATAGAAAATATAAACAAATATTTCTGCAACAATAAAATAAAAGGAACAAGTTGTGAAAATTGCATCTTTCAATAGCTTAGCATATATCATAATGTCTGGCTTTGAGCAGGTGCTTTATTTACACACACACATACACACACACACACACCCACACACACACATCGGCTCACCCACACACAGGCACATTCCAAACTGTCCTGTGGGCAAATTGAATGCCAAAATTTGTCTGCACGCAGCAGCAAAAAACTTTTTAATTGAAAAACAATTTTCCTTTTTTTTCCAATTTCTTGCTCAATATTTTCTGTCTTTCTTTTTTTTCCCTACAATTTTTTGGACAGTTGAAGTTTCATAAATGTTATAGAGTTTCTTTATTTTCATTTTGCAATTTGTGTAACTAGTTTCTGCAGCCGCCGAGTGGTTGGGTGCAAAAGGTGGCTCGAGCTAGTAGGTGCTCCACTGAGCGTGTGTGAAACGTCGGCCATTTATTGACTTGACTTCCGTGCGTATGTCGCAATTTCCGGTTAACGACAAACGAAATAAAAACGTAATTTAATGGCGCATCGAATGGGAGTATGAGTCAAAATCGTTCAAGTGGTGCAATTGATGGTGGTGCGTTTGATGGCGCTGAGCATCACGCATCACGCATCACTCTGCACGTTAATTGAAATCATAAGATTTGCTATTTTATGCTGCTGTCTCGGGCTGGGAGCAGACAGAGGGCAACTGCAATTGAAATGAAGCGAATCTTCGACAACTTTATTGATATCAATTATAATTTTCACACTTTTGTCGATGAGTTTTGCAGCTTTGAGCTGTGAGACTCTTCGCTTAGGCAATTCGCATGCAAATGCACTCGGGCATATTAGTCGTTTTTATGAGCCGCATTGATAAGCTGGACGCTGGATTGAAGCCACTTTGTTGAATGACCAGGCGAGGGTAGCTTGAGAAATTTACATTATTATTTATTAAATAAGTTAGAGTCAGCGGCCAGTCTGCTTGAGACGGAATCCTTCTCAACCTACAGCAACTTCTCAACTTACCCTCTTTGAATATTCACTGCAAGCGTCTCTCTCTGTATATGTATGCCGCTGTGTGTGCTGTGGCTCAGCTAACCAATTGTGGACACGCACACCTGCCGCTGAGCCGCTGAGCTACTAAAGTCACCTGGTTTATGGCGCCGTGAAACTGCGGGCGCTCCATTTGCACATCTCGATGCGGGCTTAAGCTCTCGCTCTTCAGCTTGCCCGCCTCGGCCGCTCCTCTTCCACGCTCTCGCTAGGCATTAGCATTAAAGCGGATCAGTCATTCGACTGACGGCTAGTTTATAGCCTTCGCTGCCGTTGCCGCCTCTCAAAAATTTCTAGAGATAAGCCCAAAAGCAAACTCGAATCGTCTTCAAACGGGTTCAACAAACTAAACAATGGACCGGCCGTTGTTTAAGCTTAATTGAATTACCATTGACCAGAACTGCAGCAGCATCATCCTTATCTCTCTCTCTCTCTCTCTCCTTTTCATTGAATGCCAATGATATATATCGGCAGACGGATCATGTGAATTAGTCGAAAAGTCATCCAATTGCAGACACTTTAGCGCATAATTTGCTCTGACTGCATCTCCTCCTCCTCAGCCTTTCTCTACAGCCTCGTCTTCAGCCTCTCTCTCTCTCCCTCTCTCTCTCTCTCTCTGTGCAGAAACTCCCACTATATCAGCGACTCTGACTCCGTCTGCACTCTTAATTAACCGCTTCGGTTGGAGGAGAAATTAACTCGATTGCGCGTTAATTAGACGCGCTGCGTTTAATGAACTCACTGCGTGCTTATGTATGTGTGTGTGTGTGTGTGTGTGTGTGCGTGTGTGTGTGTGTGCGCAGATTTTTTGTACATACTTCAACAGTTTTTAGGCTCGACCACAATTGGTCAGGGCTGTGGTCATCGACAACGGGTTCATGGGACTGATTACATGGGGTCAGCTACTAATCCGCTAGAATTGTTTGCGGTCTAATTATATAATTTGTCTGTGTGCGAGTGAAGGACTATGGATACACAGAAAAATAGATAGACATTAAATGAAATTGCGGTAAATTTAGAAGAAATTTGATGGCAAATGAGAACTGGATTAAAATAGGAAAGAATAAAAATCATAAAAAATTGGTAAGGAATAAAATGAACTCAATTATTGGTTTATACACAAAATTAAGCTTAAAATTGATCTTTTTATGATATATATATGTATATATTTTTTATATTTATTTATTTTTTTTTTGCTTTTTTGCTTTAATATATATGTATATATATATATTTTTTTTTTTATTTTATATTTTATCATTTTTTTTTTTTTTTTTGCTCTATTTTGCTTTAATATTTTTATAAACAAGCTCTTAATAACTGCACAGGCTTTTTAATATATATTTCATGTGGTATTTAAAATAAATTGTTTTAAAACTAAGACTAGCTTCATTTCAAGCTTCATTTGAAGTTTTAAAATACTTTTTAAAAGTTGAATTCAGACCAAGATATAGCTACAGCAAAATTAAAATAAATTCCTTGCATAAAGAAGAATGGATATAAAATGAGATAGAATAAATATGAAATTGAATGAAATAACATAAGGTGAGTGGTAAATTTATATACAAAATTTGCATAAATAAAACTCAACATTTAAATATTATTAATTATATGCAACATTAGCTCTATGACAATTACTTAACCAATAATAGTTTGTAATATTATTTCCTAAGATTTTAATCCCTAAAGATATGGGCCCACTTCAGGTTAGCCTTTCACACCTCTAGAGAGCTGCCCAGCCAACTGCTCTAATTATAGTCAACCTTCGACTACAACTTTAGCTTCCCCAACACCTGTTGTGACATGATTTATATTTCTCTCATTTCCATATGCTTAACCTTTGCCTCTGTGTGGCCCAATGCGTCCCTCGACTTTAATTGGTTTGGCTACCGCATTGGCATCTGTGAGATACTCGAGCATCGGCACGCGTTCGATTTCCGTTCGGCCCATTGAATGTGCAAATAAATGCGCTTAATTAATTGCATTTTTGCACTTTCAAGTGCCAGGCCCCGGCAGCAGGCAGCAGGCACTAGAGCACGCCCTCGCTCTCTTCCCATCGCCTGCGCCACCGCTCGCAAAGTTGATTTCAAATATGCATCAATAAACTCAATTGAACGTAAACGAGAAGCGCTTCAAATCAAATGCGCAGCAGCTGCAATGTGAGCAGCAGCTGCCCTCACAACGCCTTTTGGCCGCCTCTTCTCGTCCACCTTCAATCAGCTTCCTGTATGGGGAAGTTGATGATTGTAATGATGATGATCTCGCTGATGGTGATGATGATGTTGCACTAGTTATACCCTATATTTAATTTTAGATTATCAAATGGACCGCTTGGAAATCAATAAATATATGTATATGGGTATATACCCTTTATTTGAGTATTTGTAAGAGTTAATTAGCTCCAACTGTTTTTTTTGTTTATTATTAATAAATTATTAAAATAATAAATTTTTAAAACTCTGCAATCTTTTAAAAAAAATAAAATTTATAGGGGATGTTGAAGTCAGGAGCACTCTATTAATTAGCTGTAATGTTATGCAAATTTTATGCATATATTAAAAAATAATAAAAACGATTTTATTTAATTTAATTAAAACGATATTAAAATACAAATAAATAAATATTAAATAAAATAAATACAGGGTATACCACAGTCTGTCATGTGTGCTGCATCACATCCTGTGCTATATAAATATATATTTTGAAACTTTTTAAATGAAAGTATAGAAATTTGTTTATATATGAAGCTGGCTACGACCAATACAGGGTATATTTTAGTCTGTCAGTTTCAAGTTATGATTTTCTAAAATATAAAATCAATTAGAAATGTGGGTATGATAATATGATTTTGTTTACATCCAATTACAATTACGTACATACAGGGTATTACCTAGCTATCCAAATTTGAAAATATTTTATACAAGTAAATATGATAAGATGACAACTTTTTAATTGACCTAATTAGTTTGCCTTTCATTTCCATTCAAATACAGGGTATAACCTAGTCAATCACTCGCCAGCTGGCCTTGCCTACACTTCCCATTTGTAATATTTTCTCAGCGCGCAACTCTTGCTTTGATAGCTGGACATTAGTTTGCCTGTCATGGAGCATAAGTTGACCGACCGGCCGGCCATGCTATGAACTCTGTTCGCATGGAGCCAGTGCGTGGGTGTGGGCGTGGGTGAGGTGGGGGCTCTTGGCGAAGGAGTATTAACTTGTTTGGCCAACAGCAAACAACAATTTGAACTGAATGTGGCACAAACGCATCTTTCAACAGCCGCGCAACAACATTTGTTTAACTACAACATTTGGACATGGACTCAAATCCGAGACCGAAAATCCTGTCTAATCGTGGAGTGTCGATTGAGTGAGGCCACTCAGTGGGGCATGGTGAGGGCAGTGAGCAGATGGAGTTGGCGCCATAAAATTAGCCGAAAAGCAAACAAATAAAAACATCAAATAAATAAATCAATTTCAAGCAGGCCAACCAACCACTACTATGCTCGATCCACCTTCAGCTCAGTTTGAGTTTCACTTTGAAATGCAAACGCATCCGCTAATTATCGTAGCCAAGCGAACTACCCCCCGCAACTGTACTAGGGTATATTTTCTATGTGTATGTAAACAATTCTTCAAATTGTACCAAAAACATGTTCCAAAAGTAACTTTAAACCCTTTGCAAGAAGAATGAGAGAGAGAGAGTGTGAGTGGGAGAGAGCGCGCGCGATTTCCTTTGACTGATGCGTTGGGCTGCTGGGGGGAGTTCGCTCTCGTCTCTCGTCTTTTTTTACCATTCAGAGGGGGGGATTTATAGATCAAAGTGTTCGCTTTTCTTTTTTGACAGAAACAAACATTGCCCAGCATTTTATTTACATTGGCTTCCGGTTGAGTTTGGTTTTCAGTTGGTTTTTTTTCTTCGCTTTTTTTCGTTCTTTCGGCATTTGCTGTTCTAGCGAATAAAAATTGTTGTTCGGCCTTTGACTGCAAGCGTAAACAACATCGCAAAAAGTCAACTAACAATGCAACTAACCGAATTTATTTAGTAGTCAGCTTCAAAGGCAGCAAATTCATCATCGCAGTGCAATATAGAAACTCCAAAAAATCAGTTAAAAAAATAAAAAAACAAAGCTCTTAATCCCAATTCTTATTGCATTCACGTTCTCTCGCTCTTTCTTTATATAAAAAATGCTATCAGCAACGTTTATCGAAAAGCCATAAAGTTTTCATTATTACGCATTTACCGTTGCCCCTTGTTTAATTACGTTTCATATTAAACCCGAAAAAAGAGCCACGACCAACAAAAAAGGGCCAAAGAAGTCGCCGAACTTCATGCCTGAATCACGTGCCAGGCGCAACGTTCTAAATTTCAATTGAATTCAATTTAATTAGCCCTAAGCGTAAGAAAAATACCAAGCTATCTGTCTCGCTCCAACTGCATATCTATGTATATCTATTTGTTCTTCTGTCTTTGGCTAATTGTAATTTGTATGCATCGAAGGCAGCGACTAGAAGTTCTCTTCCAGGCGTGGACAATAATGAAACTGACATAATTTGCATTTAATAGCTTTTCCATATACATTTTTGGTCGTGAGCTTCTGTGGAAACCATTGCAGCTAAGGTACATAGCTTTAAGACAAGTTTTTTTGTTGGATTTGGAGTGTGCATTCAAGTATTCAGGAAATATTCATTCATTTAAAATAATGATCTGAGTGAATGAATTTTTTAATCAACTTTGAAAGCTCAGAATAGCAGAAAAAAAAAATAAATAACTAAAATTAATATAATAAGTAAAATAAATAAAATTAATAAAATAAGGAAAATTAATATAATAAGTAAAATGAATAAAATTAATAAAATATTTAAAATAAACAGATAAAATTAATAAAATATATAAAATAAATAGATAAAATTAATAAAATGTGTAAAATTAATAAAATAAGTAAAATGAATAACGTTAATAAAATATATAAAATAAATATATAAAATTAATATAATAAGTAAAATGAATAAAATTAATAAAATATATAAATAAATATAATAAATAGATAAAATTAATAAAATAAGCAAAATTAATAAAATTAATAAAATAAGTAAAATTCATAAAATTAATAAAATATATAAAATAAATAAAAAATTAAATAAATAAATAATAATTTAAATTTAATGCTTTGCTTTGATTTAATTATATCAAAGTTTTTAAGCTGTGAATTTTTAATGAGCTGTCATTATTATTTAGATAGACATCGCACAAACGTGATCAGATACAATATATCAACATATAATAAAATATATCAACATTTTATTATTGCTTATTTATTAAACCGCAAACTTTTACAAACTGAAGCAAAAGCTTTGTAATGAAAATAATGAACTTTGTACAATCTGATTATATGTTATTTGAATGTCTAAAAGCTGCACATTATTATGCTAGCTTTAATGGATTTTTAAAGTTACTTAAAAAGCTCTAAAATATGATTAAATAAAATAAATATTATTCCATAGAAATGCTTTTACAGAAGCTTTCAAGACACAGATAAACAATGCTCTTGATGAACAATTTGTAACTTTTCATTATTAATCGAGATTTATCTAATATATGCATACGCATTACTTAGAAACTTTCGTTAATGGAGTTAAAATTGTTTTATGAATCAAATAACTTATAACAAAAATCTCGAGCGACGTAGAATGAATAAATGCGATTGCCACATATTGCAGACTTAATTAGCTTTTGCAACTTTTAACAAGAGCTCACATTTAACATTGATTGCGATTGTTAGCAGCTTTGCAAGCAGTCAGGCAGGCATTGAGAGTGGGCACAGCGGCAGGAGCCGGCAACAAATCAAACCAGAAATGGTGAAAATGCCTCGCTCGAGTTGGCAAAAGCTTTTGTAAACGTATTTAATTACATTTGCCAATTGTCTATGAATATGTTAGCAGCGTGTAAATACGCATACGCATACAAATGCGAATACAGCTACAGATACAGGCGCAGCTACAGCCATAGATACACAAATTAATAAATATGCAAACGGACAGGAAACGAGGTTTGTTGCCCATTCACACACTTTGCCAAATGTCCTGTTGCATAGCTGGATTGTCCTTGAAAATGGCGAAAGATAAACTTTGTATGTCTATGCGAGTGTGTGTGTGTGTGTGAGTGTGTATAAGTGTTTGCTTTGAAATGCGTATACCGTTGATAAAGCCCACCGCATATCCTGCCCTGAAACCAGTGCCCAGGCTCCATTGCCGCACTGATTGAATTTCCCAACCAACCGCCAAAACTGCAGAGATACGCCTGACAGAGAGACAGAGAGACAGAGAGAGAGAGAGAGAGGGAGAGGGAGGGAGAGGTACAGAGTGAAAGGCGAGTCAGAACGAGCATGGCATTCATTGTTGCTGTAATGAAATTATGGCCGCAAATTAAATATCCTAGACTCGGTTAGTGGCCCATCAGCCAGGCTGTGTATATGCCCAACCGCAGTTAGACAAATAAGTTCACAGAGCTGTAGGACTGAAGATGTTGCCGCTTATGATAAAATGGGAATGTAGCTGAATAATATTTGCATAATTAACTTTTTTGGAACTGGTTGAACAGTTTTCAGCAGCAATTGCAAATCAGCTATAGCTAATGTGAGAACTTCATTTTTCCTGGCATGAAATGGTTCATGAACCAATTTGAAAGTCGTTTGTGTACTTCTATTAAAATTGTGAACTGAAATTATGCTAAAACCAAAATAAAAATTTAATATTTAAGCTATAAAACATATATTCTAAAAATTCTCCAATATATGTTAAAGTATTCCAAATGAACCGATTCACAAACTAGATATATGAATCGATTTTGCTAATATTTATAATTTGGTCTGTATTTGTATGACCAACAACATAATCTAATATCTTTAGTATAATTCTTATTCTACTTATTTTCTGCTTCTACTCGAAAAGCTCTATCGCTTCAATTAAAAATCCCTAAAGATAACACTGGTTCACTAGTGAACCAGTTCAAACAACCAGTTTGATATGTTCCTTAGCTCATAAGCCTATATTTAAGCAAAATCTTGTCTCAACTGCCCCATTCAACGCTGTTGTATCTGCTCATACACCCTCTTCGTGTCCTGCCCCAACTTTAAGCTGGAGACAATCCCATCTGGTGCTTCTCACATAACAACTGTATCGCTGAGATGCTCAAAACAATTGTTTCCAGCAACAACAACGAAAATAATATTAAGAAGAAGAGAAGATGGAAAAAAGTTGTATTAGAAAGCAAAAACTTTCTTTCGCCGATTTCCTGCCGCAGCTGAGCCTGCAAAATCAAATGGCACAAAAGTTTTTGCCCCGCTGCTTGGGTATAACAATGGGGTTGACAGTGGTACCAGGTCTTATGAGATTAGCAAACGTTAAGCGGATTGTAAATTTATAAATAGCATCAAATGTTATTGTACTTGCTTTGAAATGTCATTAGAGTCGGGTGCTCTGCTGCTCCACACATTCGCACATTAGGAGCAGAGCTTAAGCTGAAAGCCTTTTTTTGCTGTGAAGATGAAGGGTCGCAGGGTCGAATGGTATGCCTGGGTAGTTTCTCGTAGTAGTGTGGGCGGGTTTTGCCTTACATTTGTCAACTTGTCATCTGTCGCCTTGACAATGGGACGCTGCGCGTCGCGTCTTGGCAATTAGTTAATGTCAAACAAGCTGCGAACAATGACGTTAGCTGAAACTAACAATTAATTCGCAGCTACATCTTCTAGAGCGCAACTAGTTTTATTTAAGGGCTGACTGAATAGTGTCAAATTGTGAGCAGTTAATCAAGCTTCCAACTGGCAATTGAGCTTAATACCGAAAGCAATTGTAAATCGAGCTGATGGTGGAAAATGTTGCAAATTCCATTAACATTTTATTGAAATTTAATTTCATTGCATCTTGTTGGATTTTCGAGAATATAAAAAAAAATATATATATATTATTATAAAGAAATGAAATAATTAAAAATTATTTGTAAAATGAAGTAATAATTGAATTGATATTTAAAATAAATATATTTTAAAATTAATTTTAACTTAAATAAAATATGAATTGATATTTAAAAGAAATAATATATTTATAAATTGTTGACTTTTATTGCACCTAGTTGAATTTTAAAAAAATATATATAAAAAAAAAAATAAATAAAAATATTTTTCAATATCAATATCAGTTTTTAATATCAATATTAGTTAAAATAAATTAGTAAGTTTTCAATATTAATTAATATTTTAATTATATTAATATGTTTTATTTAATAAATAATATATGGGTAGGAAAAACAAATGCTTTAAAAAATTAATTTCTATCTATTTAATTTGGTAAAAAAAAATAATACAAATATATAAATATATAAATATGTAAATATATAAATATATAAATATATAAATATATAAATATATAAATATATAAATATATAAATATATAAATATATAAATATATAAATATTTAAATATATAAATATTTAAATATTTAAATATATAAATATTTAAATACATAAATATATAACTAAATAAATCTTTCCGAACTCTAAAGATAGATCTCAAAAGTAGGTAATGTTAGAAAGGAGAATTTATATAAAATATATAAATATTTTTATAAAATATATACATATTTTTATCTTTTTTCCTGATCCTTAAAAGCTCTATTATATTTTATTCTATTTAGCATAGGTAAAGAATAATAATATCAAATGATAAACATTAAAAAATGGAATCTAATTCAACAAGGCTTAATCGAAGCTGCTTAGATTAATCCATTTGCTGATTGCAAAATTTTCAGCCAATGTCAATTGTGACTAAAACCAAGATAAAGTAAGAAAGAAATGGGGATATTTTTGCAATGCTTAATGAATGGCGCCCAGACTTGGAGCCCCATGCACAACTTAATCAGCGCCCAAGAAAAGGTCAAGTACGAGTGTTTCGCTAATTTGTTGTCTCCCAGCGCACGTGTGTGTGGCTCGCTCGCTCTCTCTCTCTCTCTTTCTCTCCCGCTTACTCTCTGTGTATGTGTGCGAGACATTGTCAAGTGTTGTGCCTTTGTCACGTAGCTAAAACTTGACTTCAACTTGCAGCACTCGTACGGTTTGTCGGCTAATGAGACCAACAGCCGGCGGCCAAAAGCACAGACCGAACCCCAACTTTGGCCACAGCTGCAGCTGTAGAGGCATAGGCAGAGGGCTGAGGCTGTGGTGAATTTTGAAGCTTGAAATCGATATGGCATCAAAGGCGAAGGCACATTTATGCCATTAAATGCATTCACGTAGCGTTTGCCATGCCTCTTACCTTTTGTCTGCAATTGCGACTGCGGCAGCGACTTGCTGCGGGCAGCGGTGTCTGATATATTTTTATTATGCTAAAATAATCGGCATAGACAGCGCGTACGGCGCAGGCCCCAAAAATATCAGCAACAACAACAGTAACAGGGGGAGAAAAAAATGGAAGGCAGGCAGAAAATTATCTGAAAGATGCATCTGAATATTCGCGCAAACAAAAGATAAAAGCCAAATGCAGCAGTTGTTGTTAGTTCGGCAACGGTTTGCCTTTCGCTTGCAGCCACGCAAAAGGTGATTTATTTGAACATGGTTATCAACTTAGTAGAATAACAGGAGCAGAAAAGCGCCGCACTAACAACAGATCCACAATATTCTGTGGGGCAGTCTGAATGTGGCTCTGCCCTTGCCCACTCTACCTCTTCCTTACACTATCTCTTGCATCTGCCCTCTCTCTCTCTCTCCCTCTGTCGAAAAACAATGCAGAACAAACAATGCAAACGCGCTTCGGAACTTGAACTTGTGGCTAGAAAGTGCAGAGCCGTAAGATACGATTGCATTTACATGCATCCGTATCGCTATCAAAGCGCCTGCATCGGGGCGTGTGTGCATCTATCTCTCTCTCGCTCTCTCTTTCTTACTCTCCATCTCAGTCTGTGTCTCTGTCTTGTTCAAGTGCCACACACCCACAGCTCAGCTGCATGTGGCACGAATCGTCGAATCGGAGTCTGGACTGCGACTGGGAAGCTCAACCGTGCAACCGGCATACAATTTGGCCGGCAGCGAAATTTATTTGAAGTCAATGCTTCTTGTTGCATTCTTCAGTTTGCTCTGTGCCACAAAAAAAAAAAAGTTTTTTTTTTTCTTTTTCAACTGTTGCACCAGCAGCAGCAGCGGCAGCAAATGGTGGCAACTGCTGCGGCGCTATATGGGAAAATGTGTGGCATATTGATTGAACAGGTAAAAATTTGGAAAATTAGTTGCTAAAACTTTGAAAGCTGCTCAGATGCAAGTAGATCTCTATGTGTAAGCAAAGAATTAAAATCGTAGTCAGTTTTAAGCATTTTTCTGCCAACTCTTGATTATAATACATTTTATATTAAAATATTTGTTTAATAAAAAAAATATATAAAATTTAATGGATTATATAAATTTACAGAATATGAAAGATTAATTAGAACTGTGAATTTTAATTTCTAAAAACTCCTATTTTTATAAATTTAAATATGATAAAAATAAATAAAAATAAAATAAACATACTTGAAATATATATTTTTTATATTATTAATTACAATACAAACTGATAGAAAGTGAAAAAAAATTAAAATAGATTCATTTACTCTTTAATTTTTATACTAAAAAAAAAAATAATAAAAATAAAAATAAAAATATAATAAAAATAGAAGAGAATAATTCTTAATTCATATATATTCCGAACTTTCTTTTTTTTTTTGAGAAATAAATAAATAAAAAATTAAAAAAAAAAAAAAAGATAATTCTAAATAATAATTCTTGTTAAAATATATTCCGAATTTATTTATTTACTTTGAGAAATAAATATATAAAATAAAAATAAAATAAAATTATTCTAAAAAATACTATAAATAATTTTTTAAAATTATTATTAATTATTAATTATATTAATTATTAATTATATTAATTATTTTATAATAATAAAAATGTATAAATAAATGAATATATGGTTTTAAAATTGAAAACAAGTTTTTTTTTTGTTGGGCTGATGTAGTTAAAAAAAAAGTTTTAGCAAATTAATATTGCCATAAATTAAAATAACCTTTTATGCATATATTTATATTATGCAAATTTATTATTTTATTAAATTAGTTGCTCATAAACTTAAATATTTAAATACTTTGAACTAAGCTAAAATTGTTATAATACTTTTTACTTGATTTTCAAACAATCCTTTCAAATCGCTAAAGCCGAACAAAAACTAATTGTGTTACACTTGACTGTGGGAGTAGCTGGCATTGGAGCAAGACAGAGAGCGAGAGAGATTGAGAAAGACAATAATTGAATAGTAAGTGCATACAAATATACACTATAGTATGCTAGGCCAACACATATATGTGTATCAGTATATATATTCGATCTGTGTTATTTATTATGCATTTCTCTCTCTGATGATTCGAACGGCAGCTGATTTAATGAGCAAAGCCTTCTTGTATTTCTTTCTAACATTTTTTTTTTTTTGTGGTCACGAGTTTTTTATATAGATATATACAATATAGTATAGGTAGTAATATTTGACCATTAAAATGCAGCAGGGGCAATGATAATGAAGGCGAAACGGTAAATGGAAATGCAACTGCAACTGCAACAAGTTGAGGGAAATCGATACATATTAGAACTGCAGGCGAAGTTGACTTTGAAGCTGGGCTGAGCAAACAAAACGGCAAACGTCAAATGCATTTTCGTTTGAAATGCCAAACCAAAAATGAGAAGAAAACGAGGAACAAAATATACAAAACTTGGCTTTGGCTACGCTTTTGATTTTGATTTCTGTTTGCCCGCCCAGCGACCGAGCGACCACCTGGACGCTGCAGCTGAAGTCGAAGTTGAAGTTTGATGTCTCGACTGCCGACTGTGGACTGCTGACTGCTGACTGCCGTAGCTGTTGGGCAAATACGGAAAAACCGAATTGTAATTTGGAAAACAAAGTTTACGCTTTCCCAACCAACCAGCCAACCGCCTGAGCTGTCGACTGTAAAAGTGTGAAATGCCATTGCCATGATATTTACCTTAGTATTTAGAGGCCTCTTTACTCATGACTCCGTCTCTTATTATTATTATTTTGTGTTTTTTGGCTGGTTTTTGTGGCCCATTACTAAGCAGCGGCGACTGCTCTTTGATTAATGCCAAAGATCTGCACAGGTTTTCGATTCACACATTATTCATGTGCATTGTTCGCTGGCATCGCAAAAATAAACAAAATCTAGACGCAAGAATCTGCAACCATTCTTTGGTTAACAGCGCTACCAATCCGCATACTCTGATACCCATTCTCCAATCCATTCCACCCCCGCACCCTCCATCCCACCCGCTGCCTGCCACTGCTCAAGTCTCTCCTTCTACCGCTCAATTCGCGGCTCTGTGCAAATTCAATGGCTCTTTGCATACATTTGCGTTCAGCCAGCCATGCGTAGCCAGAAAGGCCACAATACAGCTAAGTACATTTAACCGAAACGAGATCGAACGATCAGCGAGAGCTTGGAGTTGACTTGCGAATGCTCTTTTTCGAGTGAGTGCTTGTACTGGGAGACGTACTAAATTTGTTTATATATTTTCTTCTGCTCTTACATTAAAAATATATATTTTTTAGAAAATTCATTTCATTTTAATTCACTTTAAGCTTACTTGAAGTAGTTTGCTTTTGTCAGCAAAAATTGCTGGGATCGCCTCAAAATGAATTGTTATCAAATTTTATACTATTTTTACAATTTTTAAAGTTGATAAGAAACTCAGTTTATGAATACTAAAATTTATCAAATTTGTTTATTATTTTTATGGTATTTTTTTTTTCTTCCTTTAATAAAAGTATTTTGTTTTTTCTTTTTTTTATCGAAAAATGTAATTAAGCATGCTTAGAGAATTATTTTCATTTCAAACTAAGAAACAGAAATGAAATTTTTAAAATAATTTAATAAATTTGTACAAATTATTTGTATGTTTTTTTTTTATTATTTATTTTTAATTATATATTATTACTATTTATTTTTTATCATTATTATTTATTTTTTAAATTGCAAAATTCGTAATATTTTGTATACATTTTTTTTATTTATTAATTTTTTTTAATTATTATTATTTATTTTTTAAATTGCAAAAGTCGTAATAATTTAATACATTTTTATTTATTTATTTTTGTTTTTCTTGTAAATTAATATTATTTATTTTTAGATTAAAAAATTTATTATTATTATTATTTATTCATTTATTTTATTATTTATTTTATTTTTATTTTATTTATTTATGTTTAATTTTTTTTGTAAATTGACATTATATTTTATATAAAAAAAAAAAAAAATAATAATCTAAAGCAAAATAATTACCTGTAGATTTCGAATCGAATACTTCGAATATTTTTCTTGAATGCAATCAGAATCTGATTGATGTTTTGGAACAGCCTAGTTAAACGTTGATCCGCTAAATTCAATAATACTTGAAAAATATTCAATACGTGTATTCAATCAATGCATCAGCTCTGTTTCCACAGCGTTACATAAGCCACAGCTCATGCCACATACCCTTTCATACGCTGCCCAACTCTATCAAAAGGCAGCTCTAGCAACAGGCAAAAGAATTGCAAAGAGTCTCGTGCAGAGTCGCCAGCGGCAACAATGGCCATTCAGTTGCTGCTGCTGCTGCCTGTTGTTGCCGCTGCTGCTGCTGTTGCTGTTGCAGCCTGCCCAAAAACAAAGGCCAAAAAATATAAAAAAAGAGAAAAAAAAATAGAGACGAGGAGAAATATGTATATCAGATTTAAAATAAATGTAACTGCGCGGCTCATTATGCTGCGCTTACACACAGACTGGCAGCAGCAGCAGCAACTTGCCAGAGTCGCATGCCTCCTGTTGCCACCTCTTCCCCCTGGAGCTTGCCACAAATGCAGCTACGGCTGCGCATGCTCAAACAGTTGGCTTGCACTTAATGGCCTGGGCAATCAGTGGCTGCCGCTGCCAGCCCTCGGCGCCCCGGCTGCCCGGCTGCCCGCATTCACTAAAAGCCTGACCTGCCAGGAGAGAACATGGCTTTGGCTAGTTAGGCTAGGCAGCAGGCAGCAGGCAGCGTGCAACATCGTGTGGCATGGCAAACGCATTGAGCATTCTCGCATTTTCGCATTCGCATTTAAATAAACATTTCTCGTTTTAGCCAAAAGGAACGAGCATTGTTTCGCTCGAGCTCCAGCTCTGGCTTTGGCTAGATCTGTTGCTCAAGTGGCATGCCACATGGCCAACTTTCACTCCTAGAAGAACCGTGTGGCACGTGTGGCAGCAGCATTTGCATGCACATTTCATATTTTCACTGCCGCCCAAACAACTTCATCGATTAACGTTCATTTGCAATTTGTTATCGAGTCGCGCGTATCTATGCAACACATGCCACAAATTTGTTGCAACAAACAAAAAAAAAAAATTGCTATGCCATTCGCTTATTAATTACCCACGATAGCAGCCAGAGTGGGGCATTTGTGCTTGCCACATGCATCGCTGCTCCTGCTCATGCGCCTTCTCATGCCTCTGGGCCCCCTTGCAGCTGCTCAGCAGCTTGCAACTTTCGGTGGCTGCCTTCCAAGGGCAGCCAGGCTGGCTGGCGGCATTCTTCACTGTCTGTTGCCAATTATGATTGAATTGTTGGCATTATTTTATCCCTATGCTGGAGACAAGTTTTTCTTGCTCTTGCTATGGGTCTTTGCCTGCCTGGCGGCATATTTTGTCACTTCTTTGAATTAAATACTTTTCAAAAATGTCGCTAAAAAATATTTTCATCATAAAAATTCCAAAAGGCAATCGGTTTACGATCAAAGTCAGGCACTGTTGTTAAAGCCCGATAGAGCCTTAAAGGGCATAAAGCAGACTAATAAGAAAAATCAAATATAATTTTTGAACACATGAAAATGTGAGAAAAGTTGTCCGATTTTTTTTTTTTTTTTTTAGCAAAAGTGCATATTTAATCAATTTATTTCTAAAAACAATTTTTTTATTTTTTAATTTTTTTTACCATCTATCTATGTTGGCGATTATTGAACTAGTAACTTAACAACACATTATATATTATAACTTAACAACACATTATATATACTATAATATATGACCTAACCCTCTGTTGTACACAGAAGGACTTAAATTGAATTAAGTGAAATAAAAACAAATGTGAAAAAAATTATATTAATTTTTCTTTATTACAATTATTAAATTAATTCAAATAAAAACAATTATTCAATAATTGGAAATTTAAGCTTTTCTTTTTTTTTGAGAAAAATGTTAATAAATGTATTCCAAACACAAATATTTTTGTTAGTTTTTATTCTTTATTTACCATCTATGGACAATTATTTAATTTTATGATTTATTAGAAATATTATTTATTTAATATTTATTACTATTATTATTATTATTATACATGTTTAGTTTATTTTTATGTGATATATTCCACTTTAATATATTTATTTTTTATCAATATGCATTCATTGAAATCTTATGAGCTAAACTTATGTTACACAGAGTTTAGCTACTGCTTTTTATGTGAAAAATAAATATTTTTAGAGTGACATTCGTTATATACACCTATATTCATACAAGATCAAAATTTAAAAAAAAAAATGATAGAAAAAATTAAGTTAATGGATATAATGAAATTTAAACCGCTTACTATTCAGAGAGCGCACCAAGTTGCAAAACTGCCGAGTGGCGCTGGGTGAATATATCTATATATTTTTCAAGTTATTTCACTCTTTGTTATAACAACAGATTTTTTGTGAATAGTATCGTATAATAATTTAAGAGTTTGGACTAAGAACTACGCCTTTTCTATTTCGACATTTATTAACAAGGATGGCATATGGCATATATAATAACATAATACATTTCTGGAAAATAAAAACAAAGAAATAGAAAACTCCAATATAAATATTTTATATCTGTAATAAAAATGTTCAAATGCATTTGTTTTCAATCACGAAGTCTTCATTTCAGAGTTTACTTCATTTCACAATATTAGCAGTCTGGAATATATACAAAAGAATGCAAATTCAATAAATTCCATTGCCGCGCCTACTTGCCATAGACTCTAGATGGCTGCTACGTGGGCTTAAGGCTTGAGGCATAGCCAAAGACATTTGTGCAACTGCAACCGTTGCACATTTGCCATGCTGAATATATGTTATTTTCTCTCTCTCTCCCCTCTCTATCTCTCTCTTTTTGATTTTGAAGCATTCTTTCTCGCTCTGAATGAAGCAATCAAAATAAAGCTTGAAATAAATCTCTCGTGCCTCTCGCTTTGCTGCCAATAAATTGCAGCCAAATGAGCATTTAGCATTTTTTAACGCCTCTCAGTTGTTGGCGACACGCAAACCTGAGACTCGCGAGACTGAGTCGCGACTCGGATACGCAGTTGCCACAAACTATGTTGCATGTGGAGCGGCCAGGCCAAAGCTGACTGACACGCCACATGCTGTGGCCCGCTCGACCCGCTGTCCGCTGAAGGATGTGCTGGCTGGCTGGTGTCAACAGCTAGGCAGGAGCATAGCTCCTATTATCATTATCACGCACGCACCTGGCAGTTGAGCCAGCTCTACCTTTTGGCTCTGCCTCTGGCATAGTCAGTCGCCGTCTCGTTTTCTGTGTGTCATTAGGATTTGCTCTCATCTCTGGCTGCCTGCCGGCCTGTTTGTCACCTCGTTCAAGTGTCCAGCCTTTGCCTCTAATGAAGTCAACCCACCTGAGCAGTCATTACACTGCAGCACTACACTGTGCTACACTGTGCTACACTGCACGCCACTTGAGTTTCGGCCCACGGTCATGTCCGCAGCGAGCGCTCAGCTGCAAATGAAGTTCGTTTGCGTACGAACTGCACACGACAGACGAAAGACGAAGTCAGCTTCGTGAGTTCACTCGGCTGGCTGTGGAACTTGTTTCCATTCTACATGTTTCTATTGCATGCAATGTTTCTGTTCATTTGTTGCGCCGAGCACGTGTGTTGCTCGCAACATTTGCTTAGCAACATTCTCGATTTGCAACAGGTTTTGGGCGTTTATCAGCAACATGATGCAATGCAACAGCTGAGTGGGAAGTAAAGGCTTTAAGTTTGATTAAATGATTACAATAACAGAGAAAAAAGAGAATATAAATTAACATATATATAAAATAAATAATATAATACAATAGTATAATAATTCTTTGTTCATATACCATAATTTCTTTAAAGTATGAATTTCTATTTCAACTCAAAAATCTAATTATGTCAATCTCTCTCTTTCTCTCTCCCTCCAGCTCACTCGATTGCTTTTCTATCAATTGACTCCCGCATGTTTTTCCTCTACAGAGAGTTCAAGAAATCTCAACTCTGGCTAACAAGTTGTAAGCAGTTTAAATACCCAATCGTCCCAACAACTTTAACAGGGCTCTAACCTCAAGTCCACTCTTGTGAAGTTCTACACGCTTCGTTCTTTTTTTTTTTTGATTACTTCATTAAGAGGACAACGCGGCAACTGCTGATAAATATAATTATGAGTCTTCATAACTCGCCTATTTCTGTCGACTCATCGCGAATGCCACCCACGGCAGATCTGAATATCTATATACTCATGTATTTGTATATATATTCATATATACTTCTATATCCATAGGCTTTGCATTGTTTGTTGTATTGCCAAAGCTAAACAACTCACGATATTCTAATTAAAACACATACGCAGACCATATCAACAACAACTACAACAACAACATCATCATCAGCTTGCCTACATCATCATCATCATCGCCTTTGTGTGAACTTCAATCCGATGAATTTACATCGAAGCGTGATGCAGCAGTTTTTTTTTTTTCTTTCTTTCTCTTTGCTTAAAGTGTGCCAAGTCATGTGAACAAAGCTAATGTCTATATAGATTTAGATGTGGATCTGAATTGTGAATATGTGGAGGTGTATGTATGTAAATAGACATACATATATATATAGCAATATATTGTATATGTACAGTCAGTCAATGGATCGGATTGCGGCTGCAAACTCGTGTGGCATGTCTCGATGACATATTCCATTAGAAAAGCGCCCAGAATGTAACAGAGAAGACAGAGAGAAAGAGTGAGTGCTACAATATTGGCTGACTGACAGATGCTCTGTAAAAAATTGGTAAAAAAACATATACAAGGGGATGAGAGAAGGAGAGCGAGTGCTACAAAAGTGCTTAACTGACAGATGAAAATAAAAATAATCAGCATATTTATAATTATTATTATTATTATAGAAATATGTTTTGAAGTAAGCCTTCAGAATTATATAGCCAAAAAGTAGCTTAGGTTACTCTGTAAATAGCTTATGTTTATATGATAAAAGTAGAAGAGGATAATACAGGATATACTAATTATCTTATTAGTTATTTCTTCTGTATTAAAGTTTAAAGAATTGATTTAAGTTTTTTTTATACCCTGAGCCCATTGAAAATGGGAAATCAGGGTATAATGGTTTTGTTAAAAGTATGTAACAGGCAGAAGGAGGCGTGGCAGACCCCACAAAGTATATATATTCTTGATCAGGGTGACGAGAAAAGTTGATATAGCCATGTCCGTCTGTCCGTCCGTCCGTCCGTCCGTCCGTCCGTCCGTCCGTCCGTCCGTCCGTCCGTCCGTCCGTATGTATGAACGCGTCGATTTCCGAAGATACAAAAGCTAGAGAGTTCATTCTTTTTGTGTTAGGTTCGTATATTGCACGCGCAGTACGAGTTTGTTTCAGAAATTCGATAAATTGTATATTTCCAAAGTTATCGATAAACGAATTTATCGGGAACCAGTTATAAAATTCTAGCTAATTCATCTTTAGAGTTAGAGTCTCCAAGTCTTCTGCATATATAGATACTAATTTAATACAATTTCGGTTTTTGTCAGATTTTGGATTCCGGTCCCCACTTCACCCCACCACCCCCAAATATGAAAAAAATGCATTTCAAATACTAGAGACATGCAGTTTAGTTTAGCATATAGATATGAATATCATAATCATAATCTGAAAATATAAATACGATTCTCCATCTAGAAACAGAATTATTAATCATCAAAGTTTTCTCATCAAAATCCATGCGGCGCAACAACAAAGGCAGAGAGAGACAGCAAGACGCTTGCAATGCTTACACACATGCATACACACATACATGCATGCACGCGTAGATCAATGTCTATGTGCGCGTGTGGTTTTGCATGCGTGTAGAAACGAATCGAATAATTCTTGGAATATTATTCGTTCGAAGAAGGGCTCAGGGGATTTCGTAGTCGAGCAGTCTCGACTACAGCTTTCTTACTTGTTTTTTTTTTTTTCAAGTAAAAATTCAGATATGTATATACTCTATAAAGAAAATAATAAATTTATCAGATAAATATTTAAATATTATTCTTGGTAATAAATATTTATTCTTGGTAATAATACCATATGAAGGATATTGTTATTATTGGATGGAAATTTATAGTTTGTAAATAATTAATAATAATTAATATAGATATTAATATAAATCCCATTATTCTGTTTATTCTTGTTGTTGTCAAAACTACAATTTTCTTGTAATTTATATAATATATTTATTCTCTATATATTTTTAGATTTATAAACTTTTACTATGCTATAAATATTTGATAATATACTTTAAGCTGTAGAACTTCATAATTTTGTACTTTACTTTCATAAGATTTATTAAATTTAAATACAAGATTTCATGAAAGATCTGGAAAATGTATCTATTATTGACAAATCAGAAGGAGCTTCTGCGATTTAGTATATATATATAGCATTATACCTTATAAATTTCTACAGCAAATAGCTGCTTGCTTAACTTCATTTTGAAGCACCTCAAAAATTTGCAAATCTATATAATGATAACATAGCATATCATATATAATAATAAGTAATCTTGATCAAACTCGCTCTTAGAGCCCTAAGTTACCCTGCTTGAAGATAGAGTATGGCCCACATCTGGGCATATGCAGTGCATGCACACCTCATTTCTAGGCTACCTGACAGGGCAGCTCAAATACATACATAAATAAATATACATAGTATATTTGGGTTTGGCGGGTCGCTCGGCTGCGCATGCGCAGAGAAAGACTTTGACAGACTGACAGACCCATAACATACCACACACACATGCGAGTGCGAGTGCGTGCGCTTGTATGTGTGTGTGTGCTCGTCTAGAAACGAACCCAAAAAGTCGTCTAATAAATTGACATTTATAAATAGTTCAGAGTGCGTGCTCGATGCACATGTGTTCGCATATTGCCAGGGCATGTCAGGCATGTTACCTAGATAGATGGGCTATATAGAAAGAGAGAGGGAGAGAGAGAGAGTAGGAGAGAGAGAGAGTGAGCGAGGGATCTACTATGTGCATATGCTCCAATAAACACACGCATGCATATATCTATAACTCAAGGGCAATGAGCTGCATAATTGCGCTGAGTAATTCTCACTTAGACGATTTCTAATTTAATTGCTAAGGGTAAAATATGTTTGAAAATTGTTGTAGAAAATGGAATTTCTGGTATTTAGAGTGGAAATCGTAAAACTATAGAATAGTGTGCGATCAAGGTCTGCAGCTATAGCTTAAGGGATTTAACACATTTTAACTAAAACAACAAATTTCAAATCTTTCAAAAGGTTTTTCCTGTTCAAGGGGAAAATAATAAATATTGTACTTTTTTTTTATTTAATGAAAGAAAGAAAAATAAAAAATAAAATAATATACAAATTTTTAAAAAATATTTTTGTTGTTATTAATTATATAATAATATAAAAAATAATAAATTTGTACTTTTTTTATTTAATAAAAGAAAGAAAAACAAAAATATTAAATAATAATCAAAATTTTTAAACATATTTTTATTGTTATTAATTATAGATAAAAAAAATTATAATAAATTTAGTACTAAGAATTTTGTTAGAAGAGCTTTGCAAAATTGAAAAAAAAAAAATAAATAATTATTATTATTTTAAATTAAGATTATATAATTAAGTATATATTTTAAGTATAATTTTGTTAGAAGAGCTTTTGCAAAATTCTTGTATATAAAAAATAATAATTATTATTATTTTAAATTAAGATTATATAATTAAGTATATAAAATATTTTTAATTATTTTTTCTGCCTTAAATTTGCAGTATATGTTAAATACAATATTTATAAAAGAGTTATACTATATTTAACAGAAATTTTCGTATTCTCCCTCTTTTCACATACAGTTAAAATAATAAATTTATATAATAATATTTATAATTAATATAATTCACTTGAGTTTTCCCATATATAATTCAATTTAAATTTCCTCATATATTTAGTTTACTCTAATTAATTACCAATCGGACAACCGAAATTTTCCAAATTATTTAGAGCAGCCCAATTAAGGATCCCGTTTTGATGAAACAAGTCCACATTATAACTTGTCCTGTCAATTAGTGAGCTCATTTTGTAAGGTCTTCTGCACTGACAATGTGACATTCCGACATCTGATAGCACGATAAGGTGCAGAACTTTCACGGCTATTTGGTGATATGGAAATGAAAATGAGAATGGAAATGAGAATGAGAATGAGGCCTCATCGTATATAGTATTTTATTTCAATTTATTTGAATGTCAGCATAAATAAATGGCATGATATCGAGACAAAACAATCTATGTGGAGCACAAAAGACTCGATGGCAAAAGCGGAAAAAGGAAGTTAACAAAATAAGCCAGATACAGATACAACGATTGAGCGATTGAGATACCGACACAGAGACACTGAGACAAACCGACAACAGACAAAAACCTAAGCCCAATAAAAGAGAAGATAAATGTCGAAGCTACAGAACAACCAACAAGAGAAAAAAAATGTATAAATATATATATATAACACACACAAAACACAGGTAAAAATCAACGGCTAACAAAACGGCGACGAAATTTAATACTGAAAAAATTAAGAAATTTATATACATATACACAGGCGAGGGTAGACTAAGAAGATGAAAAGGTGTTAAGATGTAGTTTGGAAAAATTCCTATTTAGTATATATAAAAATAATAAAAAAAAAATTGAAAATAATTGAAAATAAAAAGAAATAATGACAATAATTAAACATATTTAAAAATATAATAAAAATAAAATAAAAAAAAAAATGTTATGAGCTTTTTAGAATAAAAAAAAAAAATTCAAAATATGCTAAAAATACTATGGAATGTTTTCACATTTTATTTTAAGACTTAAATTCATTATTATTATTTTTTTTTTTAATAAAAGAAAAAAAAATATTTAAAATTTTCAATATTTTAAAAATGTATTTTAGTTATTAAAAATAGTAAATATGTTAAATAAATGTTATTTTAGTAAAAAAAAAGAAAATTAAAAACAATAAATAACAAAAATGATTTAAAAAAAATATTATTTTATATATATTACTTATACATATTTTATTTCTATTTTAACTTAAGCTTCTCGAGTAACCCTCGCCAACTTATACATATCTACGTGTATGCTACCGGAGGTATAGTAATAATTTTTTTTTTTTTTAGCAAAGTGCGCCGACGTTGAGTGCCATGGATCGCATCGTATCGGATCGCATTTCACCTTCTCTGCGTCTTTCAGGTGTCACCGATAGGCATCTCTTAATGCACAGGCCAAGAAGCCGGGTCTGAGGGCCAGGTCAATGAGTGAGAATACGGAGGCAACACATTTTACAGCTTCACACACACGCGCGCGCACACTCACATACACGCACAAACACGCACACACACACAGCCACATACACATGCCCCGGCGTCCTGCGTCCGGTCAGTTTTTCAGTTGTTTTTCGGCATCTTTCACAGCAGCAAAAGAAAACAAACGAGCAGGCAAAATGTTACTAAGGGTAGGCTAGTATATACGCTGTTTGAAATGGTTGAGTTGGCTGTTGAGTAGATGGATAATATGTATAATATATAATAAGAGATTGTCTCGATATATATCGATTAATAACTGATTTCATCTATTCTACTCAAGCAGCATACGCATTGCCAACAACATAAATCTATTTCAATTGCATAAAATTCACAAACAATCAATATACCCATTTGAAGGGCTCATTCTGTACAGGGTATCGATAAGTAAAGCAAGAAAAAATGCAGCAGTGTGGTCCGAAAATTCTCATTAAGCGAAATATTCACATAATCCCGCATTTATTTGATATGCGCTGCATGATAAAGACCAAAAAGGACCAAAGCAAACTCCCTATGCGTCTGAGTGTGTGAGTGCGTATGTGTCGGTGTATCTCTCTGTGTATGTGTGAGTGCTGTCTCATTACAGGTAGCAAGATGTTAGCCTCTAGATTTGGCAAACAGAAGAGACAGCGAGATATCTGTGAGTGCAGCAGGAATTTCATTTGAAAAGTTGACTCGAATAATAAGAGCTGGAAATAATTGCCAAAAACTGAGCTGCATACTGACATATTGAAGAGGGTTTATTTAAAAACAGTTCAAATATTTCGAAGCACATGCTGCATACTCCATCGATATCCACCTGCTGACTTGTTCTCCTTTGCTGCCAGCTCCCCTAGCTCTTCAAATGATCCCACCCCTGTCCTTTACTCGCCAGTTATCCCTTTTACATGCTCTGTTAAATTAGCAAAATCATAGCAAAAATCGAGTCGAGGTGCAAGCAAAGCACAGCAAAAGCAACACACTCATACACAATAGGCGACAGACTCAAAGCTTGCAACATGCCCACCAAAACCCACAGTCAAACGTGCTGCGGTTTCTATTTTCTACACATTTTTTAAAGGTAAAGTTGCAACTGACAAAAAAAGAGTTAAGAGAGAGTTAACTTAAAGGTGAGAGCTGTTAAAAAATAGGGATAGGGGTGTAATGGGAATAGCAATACCTTCTTTAAAGCTACAAATTTGCTTGAAGAAGTTGGCTAAATGCAAGTGATTCTGGACTAGAAATAGAAATTTGTACTAGAAATACTTAAAAGATATTTCCAACTGTAAGCTTGGCATATACCAAATTGAACTACTTTTTATACCCCCGAAGCCATTAAAAATGGGAAATCGTAGTATAAGAGGTTTCTTGTGATAATATTTGATTGAAGCTCATACCTTTGATACCTAGCTTCAATTTTAATATATTTTTAGTACAGTCAATATTATTTTTTTTTAAATTTTTTTTTAAACTAATTTGTAATGTTTCCTCAAATTTAAAATTAGTTTTTTTTAGTTGAAATAAACATATTTCCTGCAATAATAGGAAATTATATAGTTTTCCATTTTAATAAAATATCTGTGCCTATGCTTAGCCTTAAGTGTTAACCAAATAAGTGTATACATATACTTAAAAAAAAAAAAATTATTTTTTTCAGTGGGCATAGAAAAAAACTAAATTTTTTTTTCAATTAACATGATTCATTCAAACATTCATTTTACTTTGCAGTAGAATTCTTTTTTTTTTTTTTTTTAATTGTTTTATTTTTGCAGCTTATTATCTGTAACTCTATAGCGCAGATATAATTAAACCTTAACCTATGAAAAAAAAAAAAACAAATTGATATATTTTCAAGATGACCAAAACAGAGTGCAATATTTATTCTTAGATTTGATATAAGTAAATCTAAGTAAAATGTTTAAATAATTATTAAAAATTAAGTTTGACTAGATATGCATTTACATATATATCAGCTATATAATCAAAGTTTCGAATTATAAATTTTGATTCTATTTTAAGCATTCTCCTTAGTTTTTTCTGATTTCTGATTTTCTGGGTCGGTAGGTTCCGATTTAAATATCTTTTAATCTCATTCCAAATATTATGCACCTTAAAAATTAAATATTAGACTAGTAAATTAATTTTACTACAATTAAAGCTGACCTCTTGTCTCTCTCTCTCTCTCTCTCTCTCTCTCTCTCTCTCTCTCTCTCTCTCTCTCTCTCTCTCTCTCTCTCTCTCTCTCTTTTCACTTAAACTTAATTCAATAATAAGAAAGACAATATCTATTCCCTTGCCAATAACCCATTTACTTCCCACAATTCCCTTGTTTCTCTGGTCAATCTTACAGTTCCAGCTAAACCCACCCAGCCGCAAGGATTGCGCAAATTGGCTGAATGTAACACAATGCCGCTCAGCTCATAATCTTGCGGCTTAAGATTGTTTCTACATCAATCTATATTAGGCATATATTACAAGCGCACACTAAACACTTCCGCCTTTGACTAAACACAAAATGATGTTTGGGCTCAGTGTTTAGCGCGTGTGTATGCGTTGGATATGTATTACGTAGAGCTACACGATGATTGATGACACACAAAGTAGTTTGCATTCGAGTTCCCACTAAGACCCACAGCCAGCCAGCCAGCCAAATACAAACATGTGCCGCGGATTGAGTTTCGGGCATGGGAACTCAGCAAATAGCGTCTGGTCACTTGTAATCCGCACAACTGTCTGGCAATGACAATGACAATGACATTGCTTCTAAGCAAGTGTAAGGTATGTGAGACTTTGCTTGGGTTGAATGTGTAGGTTTGAGATTGAAGTGATGCACTAGAAGATACTCTAATCTATTATATTTGAGCTGGGTTATGATAGGCTAGAAATGTTATTTGATGACTTATAGTAATTATATAGATTATATAAAGATTATAGATTATATATAGATTATATATTTTTGGTTTTATTTCATCAATATTGTTTAAAAGTCAAGTGGTATCAGTACACGACTAGAAGATACCCCATTTCATTATAAACTTTAAGACTCAATTTGTCTATTGCTTATAACAATATCTGAAGACTCTACTTATACAGACTATATATAAAATTTTTCGAAAAGGAAAGTTTTAGTACTATGTATTATGTAGATGAACTGAGAAAGAAATACAATAATGAAAGGATGGGACAAGCCTAAGAGCAGAAGGATAGATAGTTTTATATAAAGTCGATTAAGTTGGAGATGCTGATATAGGACAGTAATATTCCTATTGGAAAATATTCATATAAAAAAAAAAAAAAAAAAATTAATTCTATAAATTCTAAATATTTCAATTAAATATTAAAATTTAAATTTAAATTTAAAAAAAAAATAAATAATGCATTTCTATAAATTTTTATTATATTTTTAAAGTTTTCCTTTAGAAAATATATATTTACATCATTATTTATCTCAGATCTCCTTAACTGGCTTTATGCATCTTCTACTAAATCTACTTCTAATTTAGTTCGGTTCTACCCAACTCTCTCTACTCCCAATTGTATTATATCTAAAAATAATTCCTTTCATAGTTTCCCACAGTTAATTGGCATCAAATAACCAACGAAAAGTAAAAATCACAAAATCAACATCAAAGTTGCAGCATCGGGGCTTCTTAACCCTCCCATATCGCCTAGCCCAGGGGAGAGCCACGTTCACGTTCTGACTCGTAATTAAGCTTTTGGCTAACTCTGCAGCAACAACCCCTGTGACAAATCTGCTGCTCTTCGATTGATTGTTTGTTAATCTGTTCGTTAAATATGAAACACGCAAGATTTGTGTAAGCAGCTTAGCACAGAGTGGCACAGAGTGAGGGAAGATAAAGAGAAGACCTTAGAAAGCCTGATCATGAAAACCAGTTGCAATATTTGTATAAAAATTGTAAAAAAAACTTGGAATATTATATATGGATATCTCCTTGATTATATAGAAAAATTGTTTCCAAGTAAAGACATTGTACACATTGACGGAACATTTTTCTGTAAATAAATTTGTATCAAGTTTTTATTTTTGCTCTTCTCCCTCGCTTTATATTTCTATCCAATTCCGTCTTTCGTGCCCTGCATCCATAGCAATTTAACATATATTTATTTACAGTATTCAAATTTATATAAAATTTAAATTTATAATACAAAAATCATAAAATAAAATTTTGCTTTTTATATTTTCTACATTTGCTCCTTTCTCTTTACTCTTTTTTCCTAATTAAAAAATCTTAACAATTTATATTTGTATTAAGTCCAATCAATTTATATATATTTATTCATAGGACTTCATTTGTATGAAGTACTATAAATAAAAAATAAATACATATATATTGTTTATATATATCTGTTTTTTATATAATTTTTTTTTTTTTTTTTATTTATTATTTATTTTATTTAGTTATTGGACTTAAAAGAAAGCAAAATTTTTATTTATTATTTTTCTCTTTTTCAAGTTTACGTTTATCTGTTAATCATCCTCATATTGATTTTAAACAATTATGAAATTGTTTTAGATATATGATAATAATAATAACATGAAATGAACTTTTTTAGTATACTTATCCCAACAATTACTTAATTAATTCGCAGCATATTCAAATTCCTGTCAATAATCGTATGTTTATTAAAAGCCTTTAAATTTCACGTCAATTTCGAGCTACGCTGCCCATTATCTAATTAACTAATGAAAATGGAGCTTCGATTTCAGTTTGCGGGTGTTAGATTTTGGGTTTTTGTTAACATTTGCCAGCTGCATTTGTTGCAAGCTACGAATCGAAGTCGCAGTCGAGACCAGACAAAAGGCGCTTACAGCAGCTCATCAATCAGAGTGCTAAATGGAGAAGTGAGTGTGTGTGTGAGAGAGAGAGAGAGCGAGAGAGCTGGCAACCTTTGAAAGTGATTTACATGAACGCGCGCGTGTCTTTTGTTTAATTGTTGCTACCCACGCACACACACACACACACACACACAGACACACACATACACATATTGCTTTTCTTTGCTGCAGTGTCTAGATAATTGATTAATGCTCACACACATACACACACACACACACGCACTCTCTCTCTCTGTCTCGCTTACAACCTTTGCTTTTAATTATGCGTTACCAGCCATCAACGTTCCAATAAATCATAATCCATCAAAGATTTGCGGTACATGTGGCAACTGCCACCGTTCCATACATCTGACCTGCTTGCTCCTGCTCACTGCGCCTCCCTCTCTCTCAACTCACTCATGCTCACTCGCTCTGCTGTCAATCGGTTAATGCGCAATGTTTAATTGGAGTAGCTTAGCGAACTACGAGCATTGGCAGCTACTTAGAAGAGTCGAAACGAGCGGAAATGAATACTTGGCCAAACTACTTGAATGTCAAAAGCAATAAGAAAGCCGACGATGCTGAAAAGGTTTTCACAATTAACCGCTTGGAAGGATGCGAACGGGCTGGCAATGCCCTGCACATAAGTTTTTACCCCACTGACACACAGAGAGTGAGTGAGAGGGAGAGCGAGACAGGAGGAGGAAGCCGGAGTAAGGGCGGAACGGTGGCCAAGTCAAAAACGCACCGGAAGGGACTGTTGGTGGGGGCGTGGCTGTCGACCTCCCGCTGCCCTATAGCCGCGCCCCCCTTTCAATGCGACGCTTGATTACAATCACTTGAAACTTGTGCCGACAGTTCGTTCTGCAATTGCAATTTAACCCTTAGGCGGTTCACAAAGCAAAGAACTGCAATAAAAGAGAAATGCTGTTGGCTCTAGAAAATATTTATAAATTTTAAGATAGATTTATTTACATACATGCAAAATGAATAATAAATAATTAAATATTTATTATACCCTGAGCCCATTGAAAATGGGAAATCAGGGTATAATGGTTTTGTTAAAAGTATGTAACAGGCAGAAGGAGGCGTGGCAGACCCCATAAAGTATATATATTCTTGATCAGGGTGACGAGAAAAGTTGATATAGCCATGTCCGTCTGTCTGTCCGTCCGTCTGTCCGTCTGTCCGTCTGTCCGTATGTTTGAACGCGTCGATTTCCGAAGATACAAAAGCTAGAGAGTTCATTCTTTTTGTGTTAGGTTCGTATATTGCACGCGCAGTACGAGTTTGTTTCAGAAATTCGATAACTTGTATATTTGGCAAGTTATCGATAAACGAATTTATCGGGAACCAGTTTTAAAATTCTAGCTAATTCATCTTTAGAGTTAGAGTCTCCAAGTCTTCTGCATATATATAGATACTAATTTAATACAATTTCGGTTTTTGTCAGATTTTGGATTCCGGTCCCCAATTAGCCCCACCACCCCCAAATGTGTAAAAAATGCATTTCAAATACTAGAGACATACAGTTTGGTTTGGCAGTTTGGATGGCAAGCGTAGATCAGCGCGTGGCTGCAATCGTACATACATATGTATGTACATATTTGTGCATGTAAAGCTAATTGTAAAAGAGTTATGATTTCTAAAAAAAAAAACCTAAAATGTTAAATAGAATATGTAGATCATATGCTGAACTCTCATTACATTCCATTATATATGTACATATTTAAAAATTTTAAAACAATTAAAATAACAATGGAAATGCAAGCAACGTTGAGTAATGCAAATCAATTTTCGTATGCGTGTGCACATATGTATGTATGTATGTATACACACAAAAAGTCTTGGGCTGTTTTCTATGTTGCTTTGCGTGTATATTCTAAGAATCACAATTGTTTTTGAATTCCGTTAGAATTGTCTTTGAATTGTATTTGTATTTTCAGCCACTGCTTTAGTGTTTCTTTCGTATATGGCGAATTTCATTCGTTTTCGCTACTCTGCCGCTTAAGTGAGCCGTGGTGTAGATGGCTAGACAGATGCAACGAATGTTAGGGTGTCGGAGGTTCTAGCCTCGCCGAAGCCCTTCATAATTTATAATTTTTTTATTTTTATTTTTTTTATTATTTCTTTCTTTTTTATTATTATTTATTCTTTTCTATTTGATTTTCGAAGATACAAGAGCAACTGCGCGGTTAGCAGAGCGCGTGCTTATACGTGTGTAAAGAAGAAGAGTATCACTTTTTTGCAGGGTTCAGGGTATCTCGTAGTCGAGCCGTCTCGACTAGAGCTTTCTTACTTGTTATTATTCAATATGCCAATTTATATATATATTTTTTTAAAAATATTTCTTATAAGGGAATATCCTTCAGTTAGATTTTACAACAAATAAAATTTCCCTCCAATAGAAAATCTGTATTTTGTCGCGTACCAAATATTCCCGTTATAATTGTTTGCATGCATATGCATATACATACATATGTACATATTTGTGGCACAATGTGAAAATAAATGAATTCTTATGATTTGAAATTAACGTCTTAAACGGCAATATTTCGTACAGAGCTGCTATGGGAGCAACTACGAGAGCAACTACGAGACCAACTACGAGAGCAACTGCGAGAGCAACTACGAGAGCAACTACGAGAGCAACTACGAGAGCAACTACGAGAGCAACTACGAGAGCAACAGAAAAGGAAGAGAGAAAAACAATGCAAATGCTGCGTAGCAGTAGCACACT
Source organism: Drosophila buzzatii (assembly GCA_035045845.1). NCBI lineage: Eukaryota > Metazoa > Arthropoda > Insecta > Diptera > Drosophilidae > Drosophila > Drosophila buzzatii. Next base: position 44,024 of record JAWNOS010000064.1, on the reverse strand, counting down.
TTTTTTTCATTTGCTCTGCTCTCATCTCGCTTTCAATGCTTGTGCTATTGCTGCTACCACTACAAATAGCGGATCGCAATTTGTTTGCTCTTGCTATTGCTCTGTGCTCCGATGTTCTATGCTATGGAGCAGAGCAGAAGAGCATTCGTTTTGTTTTTGTGCTCTCTGCTATGCTGCGTAACCTTTCGAAATCAGAGCAATAGCTAGAGCAGAGTAATATTTTGATTGAAATTGCTGCTATGTAGCAGCAAATGCAAACACTGAAATGTTCGTTATATAAATAAAAGGGAATTTTTTCACTCCAACAGAGAATGTCCATTTCCAATACCATTGGCACAACTAAGGGTTAAAGTATGTACAATTTGTTGGTTAACATTTGCGTACACAGCGATTCCCTAACTGTGTTTACAATATTTCTATTGCCTGCTGTTGCTTTACGACTACAGCGAAAAGGCTGTACCGTTAATTTGATTCGATTTTGAAAATAGCAACAGGGCGAGTGAGGGAGCAAGCGAGAGACGAAGAGAGCAAAACAATGGAAGACATGTAACATGAAATGCAAACTGCGATTGAATTTTTGGATGTGTGGAAGGAGAGACATAAAAATGGAAGCGCAAATGCAATGAGTGAGAGAGTGTGCGAGCGATATGGGCCGAGGCATAAGCAGAGCGTGAGCACAGTTCATTTGCGCTAAAAAAAAAGAGTTTGCCAGCAGTAATAGAATGAGTGGGAGTGGGAGAGGGAGGCTAGAATTGAGCGCTCATTTGTAAGTCTCTAAGTGAAGGCATTTGTCTTATTTAGACAGTGCCGAATGCGAAAAAAAGTCAGCAACAACATCCACATTCACATCCACATCAACGTCAACTCTGTAAATCGCATTAAGGACTCTTAATGAAAGTTGCTGCTGCAGCCAACGGGGCATGTGCCACATGTATATGTGTGTGTGTGTGCACTTGGTATTTGTATTTGTGCGATGATTGATTTCACGCCAAAACGATTTCAATCAGCATTTCCGTTGCGACTTGTATTATATTATTTTGTTTTTTTCCTTGCTCTCCCTCTCTCTCTCCCTCTCTGGCACTTTCTTATTGCATTACGCACATTTTAGATGCGGGTTCTAGCTGGGAATTATGTTTGCGTCTTGCAAGTCGTTTCAATTCCAATCTGTTCCATTTCCGGCTAAAATGGGTCAGCGTTGGGTTAATTGTTGATTTCATTTGATATTTGTCATTTGATTTGCGCGCTCTCGTGGCTGCTGAAGCAACGCATTCCACTCTGCCATGCCCACCGCCCAGCACATTCCACCCACATGGCTGTCTAGACGGACTTTTGTCGCATATCCTTTCGCCTGACAACGCCAAAATTTATTACCTATTTAGCCTTAATAGCCTGGCTTGTTTTTATGACATGCCACACACACACACACTCGCTCGTACTCTCATGCTTTTGAGTGAGTGTGTGTGTGTGTGGGCGACAGTTTAATTTGTGATTAATTGACGTTAAAAGGGTTTAACAGCTCACCCAGCTCTCAAGTTCAACAAAAATTGACATCCACTTGATGCACAGCCCAATTCACTTTCACTTCCCTTTCACTCGCCTTTAAATATGCGTGGGGGAGGCGTGGGGTGTGGCTTGACTCAATTTACGTTAATCTAACGGAAATTGCTTCATCAATGCGGAAGTTGAATATATGAAATTTATTTTTGAAGCATTCAATCAAAATGATAAAAAGGAAAATAACAAATAAATAAATTAAAAGTTTGTTAAATTAAAATTGAGAGCCCTTTACACTATTCAAAATAAGTTTACTTAAATGTAAAAGAGTATTTAAATAGTGAAAATGGGATATTTAAAAATATATTTTATTATTATTTTTAATATTTAAAAACAATTTTCTTTGTTAATATTAGGATATTAAATTTGTGTTGATTAACAGTTTCTAGAGTATTTCTTCCAACCAAAATTCTTTTTTCTAATATTTAACTAATTATAAAAATTTTTAAATTTTAATTTTTTATATATTGCAATTTTATATTAAATATTTTCTTTATAATATATTTCCTATAAGTATATTTAAATCAAAGGGAATTCTTAATTTAAATTCTCCTGAGTTTCCCACTTAATTTGAACGATTCGTATTAAATATATGCTAAAGATACCCAAGTAATGTGTTTGTCTGCTTAATAAACATTTATTTGCTTTCCCTTTAAAGTCGAGTTCTCAGGTCGCAATTAAATTTTGTTCATTTTGTTAATGAAGACAATTAGCATTCGAAAACAATTCGGTCCTCGACACTCAAGACTTTGCCGCAAGGCAATTCATTTCCGTCATTTGCAGCGCAACGTCTCAGCGCTGTTTAGAGCTGCTTAGCTGCTTACCTGACTGCCAAACTTCCGTTTTGGCCAAGTTAGCAACAACGTGAAGAAGAAGCAGAAGAAGGAGACGAAGAAGGCTTATTGAGGTACAAGAAACAGACCAAAGGAACAACTGCAAATGACATTAATAGTCGGAATACGTGCGACGTGCTTTGAGAAGCACAACACAAGGTAAATAAGAGAGTTGTGGTTGTGGCAGAAACTGACTGCATAATACTCGTTCAGGGAGTATCTTTAAAATGGGAGTAGTGCAAAGTTATACGACCATATATCGCCCGACTGCATAAAGGAAGCGTCCATCTTAAGGGGAAATCAACAGGGTTTGTGAAGGGAACTGAAGATCCTGTCTCTGAAACTACTAGGAATTATCTAAACTTGTTTCTGGTGATTCTCTAGGGCTTTAGATGTTTTCTATATCTCTTTCTTTTACTGTTGAATTTTATAATCTATAAATTTGGTTAAGAAAAAATTCTTCGACCTGATCAAACTGAAAAAATTAAAGCTCCTACCTCAAAAAATTTGATCCTGTTGTCAAATCTTTAGGCCTATAGAGAAAATTCTATATACTGAATAACAAATGATCTATTACTATATTCTGTTTCATTCGACAAACTCGATGGACACATATTAAGTTTCTCTATAGAGCCAAGCAAATGCAGTCCACATAGATTGAGCTATTAAATGTTCCACCTAAGACTTGTTTGTCTAATATTTGCCTCTTAGTCCACTATGTGCTCTTGATATTTTCCTATTTATTTGAAGAGATTTTCAGTTAAACCAATATACTCATTTAGCCATTGATAAATGCAGCATAAAAATCTCCCACGCTTGCTCGACCGGGCGGCGTGCCGTTGAGTGTTGTTGACTGGTGTTCCGTATTCCTCGCTGACCGCTTGATTAACATTTCCTCGAGAACAATTTCCACCACATTTCGTCCATATTAATATGCTCGAGCGTTTTTGTGGCCAATATGTCAACGAATTTCTAAGCGAGACACGTACACAAAATTCGAAATTCGAGGAAATTCGTGGAATGTGCCGAAAGGACACGGACTCAAGTTGGTTGGACAGTGTACTTTGTTTTGGCTACAAATTTAATGCAATAGATACAATACCCAAAGCCCAAACTATGCTAAAGCCAAAGATGAAATCAGTTTTACAGAGTGCCAGACAAACGAATGCCACGCCCCCTGCCCTACGTGCATACAGCGAATGGGGAACAAGTTTATCTAGCTGATGACAGGACTAAGCAATTTGCAGCAAATTTAATGCACAAAGGACACATGCACCGAGATTTTGCAGACATTCACCATGTCCTTTTGTCTTTAATGTGTTTTATAATTCAATTCAATGCAAAAATTCATATCCCTTGATTACACTGTGCAGCAAAGTTGACGGCGGTTGAAGTTTGCAAATAGCTGCAAATTGGGCTGGAATTTAATTAAAGCTGCAAATTGTTGTTTGTTTCCCATTTAGAAGAGAGAAATGTTTGCTTGAAATTTAAAAGTAGAAATGATATATAAATGAAAAATCAAGGAAATGTATTTTTAAATTATTTTTAAAAATTATTTTAAGTATTTATTTTATTATTTATTTATTTATTATTTGAGTTTATAGTTTCCATATATATTTTGCATGGCTGTAATTGAAGTTTAGATTGATCTTTAAATAATAAATAAAAAAATAAACAAAAAATTTTTAATTAAAATAAATAAAGTTTAAAATAAATTTTCAATTATTAATGTACATTTGAAGAACTGAATAAAATTAAAATTTATTTATTAAAAAGGAACTGAAATATATTTTAAATAATTTAATATAAATATAAATGAATTAAAAAATTATATAAATAGACACAAGTAGAAAAAAATATTTATGAATATGTTATATTATATATATTTATTAATTATTAATTTAATATAGCTTATATATTAATTTCTAGATTATCTTTGATTGAAAAACTTACAACAATCTTTGCTTAAATCTCGCATGGGATAATAGCATCTTTTTGCATACCATTATAGCATATTCTACAATTTACATAACTCCTTTTGACTTGTTTACTTTGTTGCATAGTGTTAACAGCAGCAGACAACACATCAACGATTCATATGCCAGTATTTGTCAGTTCGTCATCTCTCGCACTCATCACTTTCCATCAGTTTGCCATAGAGCTCGAGCTGTTGTTATTGTTGCTATTGGGGCGCTTGTCTGGCTGCGCTCTTTCTCTCTCACTCTGACGCTCGCTGCCTGTCTCTCTTTAGCGCCTCTCTCTCTATAGCTATATCCTTTGTAGCACCGAATCAGCATCTGAATGGGTTTGGCGTTGGCTTTGCCATTCGCATTCGTATGTACTCATGTGCACATATCAGTTGTCTGGCAGCTGTCTGCGGCCTTGAACACAAAGTCCCAAAGTCAAAGCCGCAACTTAATCGCTCGTTTGGGACAAATAACGACTACAGCAACAGGCACAATCATAAAGAGTTGAGCAAACATGAAATTGTTTCACTTACTATTACATTGAGTTCATTGTGAATGTTGTTTGATTTAAACTTGAATTTATAGAGAGAAACATTGATAATAATTTGTGGAGCTCGAAGAATTTCCAATCATTACATAAATTATAGCTAAATTTAAAATGGAAATTTTTAATGAGAAAAGAAAATATTACATTAAATTAAATTAAATTAAAATACATTTTTTATAAAGCATTGTATAAAATGAAACAAATTTAGTATATAATATATATAAAAATTTTTAATGCAAAAATATTATTATTCATTTTTAAATATTATAATTACAATTTTAAAAAATTTCTATAAAGCATTGTATAAAAAATATTTTGTATATAATATATAAATATATTTTTTTAATATAAAAAAAGTTTGCATTTAAAATAAATTTAATTGAAATTAATTTTCTATAATGCATTGTATTAAATGGAAAAAGTTTTAGTACATACAATTTTTTGTCTTTTTAATAAAAAAAAATAAGTAAATTGCATTTTTAATAAATTAAAAAATATAAAATATAAATGATTTAAAATATTTTGAAAAAAGGAATTATTTATTTTTTTTGGTTGTTCTGTCGAATTGTAATATTAAAAACAATCTGAAAACAACACAACAAATATTTTCATTACCTAACCGAATATATTAAACAGTTTAATCGAAACCGAAAAACCAAATTTTCTCATTAAAACTTTTCGAGTTAAAAACTAAAATAAATACAAACAAAACAAAAAAAAGTTTGCTCTATAAAACTCTGTCAATATGTTTGAGATAACTTTTTTAATGCGTTTTAATGGAATGCGAGACAAATATTAAAATGCCAGCAGCTCATTGAACTCTAGCCAATAGCCAGCTAATGTAGTTTGTTTCCACTTCTTCTGCTGTTTCTTCTTCTACTTCACTGTTTTAATTGTGGTTTGAAAACCCTGGACAAAATGTTGTGGTCGAGAGCAGCTGAAGAGCACTGCCAAGTGGCATGGCTAATGCCTGGTCATGGAGCATTGTGTTGAGGGGCGCAAGAGCGTAACGTTTGAGCTCGCGTTGCGTTGCGTCGCGTTTTAAGCTAAATAGAGCGATATTTGAGCTGGGAGGCAGACGCACGCTCTGGCACTTGGCTTGCGCCTGCCTGGTCACAGAAGTGGAACAAATGGGCGCGCAGGACGTGCCAAGGATGGCAGCAGGCGGCATCGAAACTCCGACCCTCTCCCTGCCATTGGCACCGACTTGAAAAAGAATCAGCGGCAGCGTCTTTTCAATTTCATGGTTAATTGTTTTGCACGCAGCGTTGGCAGTCGAATGCTGAGCGAGAGGGACTGAGAGGGAGGGAACGGCAGCTCAAGTTAATGCCACATTAAGTTTCGTAATTAGCACAGCAAATGCTTGGAATCCATATGCAAATTGTCTCAGTGCAAAAAAAAAAAAAAAGAAAAAAAGAAAAACAACAACAAAAATCTGAAAACATATGGTATGGCAGCTGGAAATTCTTGACTTTTATGTTTTTACTGCACTTTTATCTGTGACATTTACAAATGACAAATTTATACACACTGTCACATGGTCATGCCATGCCACGTTGTTTTAGCTGTGCCCCATCTCAAGGTTTTTCCTTTCATTGCTTTGTCTTGCAGCTCAAGCTGCAAGATGTCCTGCCCCAGAGTCAGTCAGGAGTCAAGACACTCAAAGAATTCGCTTCTAATTAGAACTTTACTCCAGTTCCAGAGTTCGATTCCGATTCCGATTGCGTTTCCATTGAAGTGCTGCTCTTTGATCTATTCATGGCATAGATGATTGATTGATTTTCCTAGAGAGTTGCTCCCGCGAGTCTGCTCAAGTAATTAATCAACTGCAAGTACATAAATAAATGACATTTATGGCATCAGCCGTAAAGAGCAAAGTCCAGCTAATGAGTAACTAACTGCGTAGATACCCTATAAATAATATTGACTTTATTTTATTTTTTGTTGTTTGATTTAATATTTTTATACCAGGAATGATGATTGCAAATGGTTTAATGCATATCTAGAGGTCGCTTTATTCACTGATAATAATGTACAAGATTCTAATTAGAACTATTAAATACTATTAAATTTGATAAATTTTGGATTTTATTTGATTTTTATTAAACTAAATAAAATATTTCTATATATATTCTAATAAATATATAAGCTTTCAAGCTCATTATAACTGAAGTATAGTAGGAAAAAGTACAACGCATGATTGTATTATATATTATATATTGTGCTTAATTTCCATTTAATATTTTTAAACATAAACAATTTCTTAGTTGAAATGCAGTATCTAAACACTGTTTAATATATATTTATCCAGAAGCTCTATAAATGTATACAAACTGTAAAAAATATCTGAAGAAAATTATGTTGGAAAATAATTTGCAAACATATTTTCAGATATTTATCGTTATTATTTATTTTATTTTTTTATGAATTTTTGTTTTTATTATAATACTATATATTTTTTAAAATTATAATCAGATTATAATATATTCATTGTTATTATTTATTTATTTATATATTGTTTTATTTTAGTATTATTATTATTATTAAAATTATATTTTATTATTTAAATTATAATCAGATTATAATAGTCATTATTATTATTTATTAATTTTTATTTGATTTATTTTATTATTATTATTTTTTCTATAAATTATTATTTTTATTATTCATTTTTATTTGATTTATTTTGTTATTATTATTTTTTTTATAATTTATTATTTTTATTATTTATTTATTTTTATTTTATTTATTTTCTTATTATTATTATTATTATATTTTTATTTTTTTGTTAACACATACGTATTTAGATTATAATATATTCATTATTATTATTTATAATTTTTTTAAATTTATTTTTAAAAATATTTTTTTATTAATACATACATTTTTTTATTTTATAGGAAATTCTTTTACATTATATTTTTATTTATATTTATTTCTTTTTTTTTACAGATATATATTCAAAAAATCATACATTATATTTCACAATTTAATCACTGCCCACAGCTTCTCAAATAGTTAGGGTATTTGCTGCACATATTTATGCTCATTACAACTAACAATTTCGGTGGTCGTGTTTATCTGTTCTTAAAAAATCATCAGCTCGACGATCATTAAACTTAACACACACATACATACTCACATATATATACAAATACAAATATGTATATTTATACAAGTTTTGCTCTCTGGAGCGGTTAACGAAAGCGAAACGAGATCTTGATGGGCAGCCAATGGGAGGCGCTGGCATCGTCGGCAATCGTCAGGCAACATTTTGTGGCGCTCTTTAATGTGTCTCAGGCACGCAATGGTTCGGCAAGAGTTTGGCGAATTGTGAGTAATGAATGCATAACGCAATAAATTCGTACAATTTCAACAATGCAAAATTCGAACAAATTATTGCCGCTTGAATGGATCGGATCGTATCGGATCGGCTGAGAGTATTACTTGTATTTGGCTGGGCACGCCCCGGGTTAATCACAAAAAAATAAAAAATAAAAGCATAAATGAAAACAGCGCAAAAGCGAATTACAAAAAGTATATACATACATATATATTTTGCTCAAAAGGGTTGCACAATGAAGCCAATAAACTGCCTGCAAGTGCTTCCGCGCAATTTCATTCAACGGAGCCGTATTTCAATAAACAATGCCACAACATCAAGAACGGCAAGAAGCTGGCGCCGGCTTTTAGATATTTTTCGCCCTTCTCTCATCGAGACGCGCTTATGGGCCTTTGTCCACGATGCTTTGATTCGCCTAGCTGCCTACATAATTGGCCGACGTGCTTTGAGTGCCATGCGGCAGTCTATCCCTAGGGACCAACATGGGTGCTCCTCAATCTGGAGCACAATTCTGTATTGTCTTGCCAGCCCACGCTGTATGCAAATGAATTGACTAAACTTGAAATATTTGGTTCAACTGGAATCAACTGGAATTTTTATATCATTTTTTTTTTTCAAGTTTAATTATATGGAAGTGAGGCGATATGAGAAGAAGGTTATATGGGTTAAGATGTCGATCAATTATTCCTAAAGCTTTATGTACATTAAAAAATGAAAACATATTTATATAATAGATATATATCTAAGTATAACAAATATTACACTCTAAAACAAAATCGAAAATCTTTCTATACGAATATATCCCAATTGAGATATTAGGGGATGTATTGAAAAACGAAAACATAACTTAATGAAATAAATATATACAAAATTTACTATAAAATATTACACTCTAAAGCGAAACTTTCAATATGAAAACTAAAACAGAACTCTATGAAATACACTCAGCTCTGAGAAATAAAATTGCACCACTTTGAACTGCAAAGTTTAAAAAGTTATCCACGATATACATATTTATCATTATATTCATTTACAGATAACGTCTATAAAAGCACAATTATAAATTATTATACAGCAAATAACAATTATCACAGAAATTTTCAGCGTTTTTATATATTTGAAAAAATTCTCAAAAAAGTAAAAAAAAAAAAAGAAACGACAAAAAATTCAACACTTTTGCATTTTGCGCTAAAAATTAAAAAAAAAAATTATAATAAATAAAAATTATAATAACAAACTCTAACTTATAGTTAGTAACAAAGGCAAAAAAAAAATATTTTTTTTTTCTATAAAATATTAAACACAAAAATAAAACTCTTCCAGTAACTCTTTCTATATGAATATATCCAAATTGAAATATTTACTGCAGCATTTTGTATTCATTTTGAAATTCATTTCAGAGACTTAACTCTTTAAAGTTTCTATCTCAATGAGCAGCCTTTGATATATTGAATAGACAGCTTTTGCCATTAAATTGCTATTAATTATGCATGAATTCAATTTCAAAGACTCACATGCCCTGCCCTTGGCCTAGGCACAGGCAAGCTGAAGCACCGCAAACATCTTGTGCTTGGAATAAATAATAATTTTCCTTTCATTTTTTTTTTCTTTATTGTGAAACACGAGAACCTTCGTTTTCATCAAGATCAAGACAAGAGAACAGATTGTAAAGCTAACTCCTCTCATTAGTCGGTGCAAATATTTGCATAATGTCTAAGATTTTTAGCCATTAGAGGCGGCTATTAAGGAAGCAGGTGTCTTCCATGGAGAAGATTATGGAAAATTTCCACAGGGAGCGGAGAAAAACACTGTCCATGCTAATCGTGGTAATTCGAGAGCAAAATTGAAAAAAAGAAAGAAAGAAATGTGTGACAGTTGTTGGACTAATCCCCCGCACAAATGTCACGAATTATTCGAGTCGAGGTGTCGGCCAAAGCCAAATGTAATAATTTTAATGATTTTTCACAAATGCAAAGTCCAGCCAGGGCTTAGAGCTTGAGGGTGTGGGGTGTGGGGTGCTTGACACGCGCTCTATTGAATGCTATGCACTCTTAAGGGTAGAGCCTTTTTACAGGGGGTTGGTCTCTATCCCGCTGTTTGGACAGCGCCCTCATCCGGAGCTGCTGCTGCACCCTTTTTCGGGCTCAGCCTATTAAACATGGAGACTAACACACCACTGAATGCATTCTTGTAGCTCGTGTCGTTGTTGTTGTTGTTGTTGGCATAATTGCGCATATTTTAAAATACAAATTAGCAACGCTGTAGCTGAAATTTCAATAGCGTTTTAAATGTCCGCAGGCCCTGAGATATTCATATATTCATATTCATATTCACTCGCAAGTTCTTTTGACTTTTGAGCAGCAGCCACAGCACTGGGTAATCTGAGAGGGCTGCCTTGAACTTTGGTGTGACACACGCACACACACAGAGAGAGAGAGAGAGACTTACATATGTATTATATTTATGTATGTAGCGCCATGCCACATCCATCCATCCATCCATTCATGCATCAGGCGTCAACATTCAGTCTGTGGCCATTGGCTTTGGCATCTCAACCAGCCATGGCCAGGGTGTCGAACAGTTTGTCAAGCGAGTGGCGCACTTCAATTTATACTAATACCCTATGAATTATGCTTGAGAGAGGATCCGATGTGCTGCTTGGCACGTTTAATTGTTGCATTGTGTTTGTCTATAATCTGATCTTAAGGAAGTTTTCGTGGCGTAGAGACTTTTCGCTTCAATTATTATTTATTTTTATTCTCTTAGAATTTTCTTTGATATTATAATGAATAAAATTGATTTATTTAAAAAATACTCTCATAACTCTTGTCTGTGATAGAAATGATTCTAGGTAAGCAAATTCAAGTGAATATTAACTACGCAATCTTAGGTATATATTTCTTTGGTATCTGATGCGAGAGCCTCATAATCTAATAGTAGTTTCTTTTAGTAGTTTCTATCTCACTCGGGCATTTTTTCTCTCGCTCAGTGAGAGTTATGTCTCTCTATTCCTTTTTTCTCTCTATATGTTCATATCTCTCTCCTCGGATTCTCATTCTCTCTGCCTATTATTCTCTTTACCTTCAGTCACCCATTCTATCTCTCTCTCTCTCTCTCTCTCTCTCTCTCTCTCTCTCTCTCTCAAAAGAGACTCTTTCTTTTGCTGTCATTCCACTCTATATATATTTTTTCTCTCAATATCTGTCTATCTATGTCCTTTCTCTGCATCGTTTTCTTTTTATCACTCTTTCAATATCCCTTTCTTTCTTTCTCTTTCTCTATCTCTTTGTCTCACGTTTACCCTCTTTCTCTCTCCCTCTCTCTCTCTCACTCTCAGTAGCTCTTTTGTTCTTTATCTATCTCACTCTCGCTTTCTCTTTCTTTCTTTCTTCCTCTCTCTATCACAGAGTTTGTCTAGTTGTCCACATAACCTCTTGCATCCTCCCTCTCTCTCTTTATGAATCTCTCTATCTATCTATATTACAAATTTTTATTTCTTTCTATTCCATCTACAGAGTATCATTCAGTCAATCAGCCTACAAATTGTTATTATTTTTTTGTTTTCTTGCTTTACCTGTGCATAAATAGCAAACACTATTCGGATTTGTGGAAGCTGCAGCTGAAGCTGCCTTGGCGCTACATTTATCACTGCCAATTCGAGCGAGGCCATGGGAAAAGGATTCAAGGAGCAGAAGGAGGCTAGAGGAGAGCCTGGTCAGGTCGGTGCCAAGCGTTCGAGTGTAAATGGAATTCTGGAAAATGAAATTGCGCAGGGCAAAAAAGTGAAAGAAATAAGAAATGTTGTTAGCTGAAATGCAGCCACATGATTGCTGGATTGTCGGATTGTTGGGTTCTTGTTTTTGAGTTATTGGTTTTGAATTGATGTGGTGCTTGGTGTGGTCGTGTTGCAGTCGTCACAGCCAAAGCAAAAAACCAAGTCTAGTCAAGTCGAGCAGAGCTAACCAGAGTAGAGCAGTGTAGAGCAGAGCTCAAAGCGCTTGGAGAATTCACTTAAAGCTTTAGACAAATGTTTTTGCATAGCTCTGCTAACACATGTGGCCATGTGACATGGCCAGAGCGCAAACGATGTACTCATTTGCATTGAAATTCACTACAATTTGTGAGAGGTGTTACGAATTGGCGTTGAAGAATGTATGTGGATGAATAATTCATTTAATTAAAATAAATAATTGTATTTAATATAAAAATATTCAATTTAAGAACTTAATGTAAAGAGAATTGCTTATAAAAAGGTATTTAATGGATGGAGCGAGTAGAGAGAAGTAAGTGGCATAAGGTAAAGATTGACTAGTAGCGAGTGTTGATTAACTTGACTCTTAAGTAAAGCGTATGAAATAGTAAGTTGATATATAAAAAAAATATAAAAGAGAGCTTGGCGTATAGAATTCGAACTAGCGAGTAGCTACTAGTCAGTAGAGAGTGTTGATTAGAGAGCTTCAAGTAAGAACTGAATAAAGACGAAGTAAGGCGCAATCAGTGACTGGTAAAGAGAAAGGAGCATAGTATAGACTCTATACTATATGCTATACTATTCTATATTATAGAGATTCAGAAATTATTAATAAAAATTTTAAATTGTAATTGTAAACTAAGATAACAAGTAACGAACAGCAGCATAGAGAACAAGAAGTTAGTATAGAGATTACCTATTAAAGAGTAGCCACTAAAGGAAAAGCCAAAAACTATAAATTAGTATAGTAGAAGCAAAAAGTCCTGAAGAACATATAAAATGTAGCGAAAGCAAAAATTACCTAACTATGCAAACTGCACTGTGTATTAAACAGTTGTTAAAGCTAGACATAAAATGTACACGAAATAAGTAACTAGGACACTACGTTTACTACTATGAAAATGGAACCGAAATGTCTTGAATTTATAAAAAAATAAATTTAATAAAATTATTGGTTAAAATTATCAAATAATAGAGCTAAACAGTCGATAAAATTTTTTTTATTTACAATATATTTTCTATATATTTTTTTTATACTATATATTTTAAATTATATAAGCAAGAGTACTAATCCCAGTTTCCTTCTTCTTAAAATAAATTTATATGTCATTCATATAAGTTTATTTATTATTCATATAATGTTTATCATATATGAATATTTTTAGAGTATTTTAGTTTCGACTGCAGCAGCAATCCTAGCTTCTGGCTCGCTAGATTCTATTTTTTTGATTTGCCAAAAAATTTGTCCCAGCCACATTTTGCAGACGTTGAACATATGTAACTACATACAACAATGCAACAACTTGCTGCACTTGTTACAAGCTGCAAAGTTGTGAAATTGGACAATTTAACAATCGCTGCAAAGTACAAATGACAAATTCGTAAATGAAAATGTTGAGCACTGTAAAATGGAAATCTGGAGGTTAAAGTGTGAGTTCAGCTAGTGCCTAGAATCTCACTCAAAGTTGAAGTTGTAGAAAGTTAAAAGAAACAAGTAAATATAATATTGCATATCTAATATAAGAGGGAGAAGACAGTCTAAAATGATATGAAAAATGTTAGGAATGAATTTAGTGTTATGAAAGCAGCGACTGAAGAGTAAGAAGTATAAGTAAGAGTATAAGATATGAAATCGAAAAGAAGCTCGAACATGAATGAAAAACGAAATTTAATTTTAAAATTGACAATCAGCAAGTATTTAAATTAAAAATGAATGAAAATTACGAGTATCAGCGTTACATTTTGTTATAGGAAAATAAAGATATAGTAAAAATTATAGAAATATAAAATTTATAATTACAAAAATTTATACAAATTTATATTAAATATTTTGACTAAAACGCTTTAAAAAAATAAATATTTTAGCTTGTTTATGTATTTATTTATTTATTTTATTTATTTTATATATTTTATTTATATTATTTATTTTATTTTATTTTTTAATTTTATATTTATTGGTTATGTCTCTCTATTCATTTTTTCTCTCTCTATATTCATATCTCTACTCGGTTTCTCATTCTCTCTCCCTATTATTCTCTTTACCTTCAGTCACCCATTCTATCTCTCTCTCTCCCTATTTTAATTTTATTTGAATTTATTTTATTTTTATTATTTATTTTATTTTATTTTTTATTTCATTTTTATTGATTTCTTTTCTTTTCTTTTCTCTTATTTTCCTTCTTTTCTTTTCTTTTCTTTTCTTTTCTTCTCTTTTCTTTTCTTTTCTTTTCTTTTCTTTTCTTTTCTTTTCTTTTCTTTTCTTTTCTTTTCTTTTCTTTTATTTTCTTTTTCTTTTCTTTTCTTTTCTTTTCTTACTTTCATGCTATTTATTTATTTATTCTATAAAATAAAATACAGCATATTCATATCTGCATAATTTATGTACGTATGAACGAACTCTTATTTATATATTGTATTTTATATATGTACATTTATTTCAAAGCATTTATATGTACATATATCAACCTTCACATTTCTTATCTGCTCGATCTACAGCAATTTAAAACATGCCGCATGTAAACCGAACAAAAGTCGATTCGTTTCTCTCGCCCCTAGAGTTCGGCGTGTCGTCGAGCTTTTGCATAAAGTTTTGCCAACCACATTCAACACTCAAACTTTGAGCATTCGCAATGTGGAATCTGCATGCCGCATCGAATCCAAAGCGTGCCCCGTGTGTGCACTTCACTCGCTGATAACTTATCTTCTCTCTGGCTCTGCAACTGGAGCTGGGGTGTGTGGACTGTGGCTGGGGCTGGTTCTGGCAATGTCTGTTACAAATGTTGCAATATTTATGCCCCGCACAGGAAGTTCGTATTATGATTTGCACATTATGCAAATTGCGCTATCGTAAATACTTTTTTCCTGCTCTCTCTCCCTTTTCCTTTTCTCTCTCTCTCTTTATCTGTCTTTGTTAAGGAAAAAAGAACAATAGGCGCCGCCGTGTGCACATGATAAATGTGATAAACGATATTTGGCTAACAATGCGAGCCATCATAATTTATAAGCTAAGAAAGCTCTTGTTGAATTTATTTGCCAATAATAAATGTGACTTATTTGCCGAAAAATTATTACATACATATGCAAGCTATATATATTATATATTATAGTTATCAATATTACATAACTAAAAATTAATGTAATTAATACTTATTGAGTAAAAGCTATAAGAAAACAAGTAAGAAAGCTGTTGAGACTGCTCGATTATGAGATTTTATAGTATATTTATGTATATACTAATTGAATACAATTTTTATTTTTATTAGATTTAGAAAGAGCACTTAACATATCAGTTAAATGAAGAACTTAAGATATTAACGTACTTGTCATGCTGATTGACGTGAAGTGTATTGAAATTGATTTATGTATCAAAATGTGACAGCTAAATTAGCCAGAGCCCCTGCTTAAGCAGCTTCGATATATGATATGCAAATTGATGTTGTAGTCTGTCTGCAAATTGGCAACATTTGATTTGTCATTTTAAACACACAAGACAAGGCAAGTGACTGTGAAAGAGAAAGAAAGGATAAAGAGAGAGAGAGAGAGAGAGAGAGAGAGAGAGAGAGAGAGAGAGAGAGAGGGAGAGAAGAGAATGGGATTCACGATTGTCACTTGAGTTGCTTGCACGGAATGCAAATGAATATTGAATATGAATATGATCAGAAATATATGTATGGAAAAAGAGAAGCCGAGTTATTAAAGCTTAGGTATACCCTGTAAGGCGAGGTGAGATAACGACAGAAAATTATTGTATTTCAAAGTATTAAATACAAATACTTGAGATGCAGATGCAAGAGAGGGAGAGAGACATATACCAAAAAAAAAAATATTAGAACGGAACGGAACAAAACGGAAAAAACGGAACATAATGGAAGAGAATAGAACAATATGTTTTTTTTTGTTTTTTTTTTTTTTTCATTAAATAAATTCAAAAGTGAGCGTAAATCTTTTTCTCTTTTTTACTGGATTTTTTATATATTATACATCAAAGTCTATTGCAATTTTTATAATCATCATCAGAGTTCATGGAACAAAGCAAAGACTAATAATTTAATGAAAGCAGAGTATATTAACATCTTTTTGATGATTTGCTTATACAATTCATTGTTTATACGAGCACCGCAAACATGAATTTTTCATTGAGCTAAAAATATTTGTAAAATATTGCAGTACGCTGCTGTATGTTACTCAGTCTTAGTGTATTACTCATAATTCTTAGTATTTGCAGAATAATGATTATCTACAGGGTATACTCTCTATCTCTACCTATTCATTGAAAGTTGGTTGTCACAGTTGGCTTTGTCTCTATATCTATCTCTTTATGTCATTATTTCTTTTCGTCCTTCTCTTTTCGTCCTTCGTCCATCTCCATTTCTTTCAGCTTTTCAGCTCACTCTCTCTCTCTCTCTCTCTCTCTTTCTCAGTTTCATAGTACAAAGTTTCCATTTGCTAAATCGCTCTCTCTCTCTCTCTCTCTCTCTATCTCTCTATCTATCTCTCTCTTTTTCCACCTCTCTCTCTATATCTTTCTCTCCCTCTCTCTATATATCTTTCTCTCCCTTTCTCTCTATCTCTCACTTTCTCTCTCTCTCTCTCTCTCTCTCTCTCTCTCTCTCTCTCTCTCTCTCTCTCTAACTCACTCCGTCTCTATCTATCTCTCTCGCTCTCTCTTTTCATGGTTTTTATGGCTTTCATGGCTCAAATCTTACATTTATCTATTCCCTCTATACCAAAAGACTTTTTTCTTCCTACAAGCTACTCATAACATCATTTTGTATATGAATAAAATATTTAAAATTTTCCTTTAAAAAACTTTTACCAACAGCTTCATGATATACCCCATTGGTAGCAGCATTTTTCTAGCTACAGGGTATTCAAGACATTCTGCACTTTGGCACCTGAATTGTTTATACGAGCAGCACAAATATGCCTTTGTCTCAGCGGGGGCTGCATTTAAGAAGCGCCTCATAAAAATATGATTCATTGTAAACACTTGGACTTGGAGTGACTTCCGCTACGCTGCGCAGTCCATGAAATATTTATAAATTCATTCGTGAAGTGCAGCAGCCACTTGCTGGCTGCCAGGATGAGGATGGCCTGGCTGCCTGACTGACTGACTGCCTGACTGACTGGCTGACTGGCCGACTGTAATGAGTTGTGGGATTGGAGCGCGCTGCATGTGATCGCTCATCATCGAAGAACTTCAAACGGGAATGGAACGTGTTGCCACTTTAACTGCCATTTAAATACACAATTTGCAGTGCCAAAGAAAGACATGAAAGTGAGCAAGCACTGGAGCAGGAGCAGGAGCAGCAGAGGGCAGGGCTAGACTGTGACATTTATTGGCCGCATTATTTCAGCGCCAGCAGTCAACAGCCCAAGGGAGCTGCGAATGCATTTCAAACTGCATCTGCATTTCAGCTGCGCTTAGCTTTTGATACCCTTAAGATATTAATAGTATTTACGTAGGGTATATTGGCTGACAGTTTTTAGGAGATGCAAGAGAAATTGTTGGCTTTACTGTAAAGTATAAAATTAAGAAAAATATAAACAAATATTTGAAATTAATAAAAAAAAAAATAATAATAATAATAAAATAAATAAATAAAATATAAAAAAAATTAAGAAGAAATAAATTCCATTTTGTAAATTTATTGTAATATTTTTTACAGGATTTTTAAACTTATTTTAAGAACAGAGTAAAATATTTTTTATTTGAATTCATGAAAAAAAAAAAAAAAAAAATGGTATAAAAAACTAAATTTTTTTTTATTTGAATTCATTAAACAAAAAAAAGGTATAAAAAAATATGTTAAAATGAAGAATAAATAATTTCAGCTTCTTTTAAGTTAATTATAATTTATTTTACAAGGTATTAAAAAATATTCTGAATTTGAATTAATTTCAAATAATTATAATTTTCTATAAAATTCATTTGAAATTCTTTGAAATTCATCTGCAAAATGTCCATCTCATCTATCCCAACGATCTCGAGAATTCTATGAATTAGACACTTCAAATTTGTTGTTGTTGTTGAGTTTCGTTTATATGTCGAACTCATAAAATGTATACCAAATCAATAAAATCTTTTTTTTTTCATTTTGGGAAATTCCACAATAAACGCCAATCTTTAATAATTACATGGTATCTGTCCAGTCCAGACACTATTGTGTCTCCGTCACGCCGTTACTTGCTTTTTAGTCTCTTAACACTGAATTTTTGCATAAAATCTGAGCTGTGGACCCCGTCAGGTTTAGGGCTAACAACGCGACGGCAATTTATCAGCTCTGCCTCGTGGCAGCAGCCTACGAAACTCTTCAAGTTGTGCAGCATTGGTTGCTGCCGCCTCCACGCGGCTGTAAAAGTTTTTCCGACTGGCGCCGCGGGCGGGCAGCAGCAGCTGCAGTTGGAAACAAAACCAAAAACCAAAACCAAAACCAAGACCAAAGCCAAGTCTCAATCCCACCTTTTTGGCCATGGAACACGATGCGGCGCTAACGAGGACAAGCGTTTATGTCAAAACCCAATACGTGATGCATTTAGTAAGCGGACTCCAACGCCCAGCATTTGCCGCTACCTCTCTGTCTCTCTTTCCCTCTCTTTCTCTCTCCTTTACTCTTTCTGCAAATATTTTAAATGCATTTTGCTGCAAGTCAGCGACAGGATTTACACGTTACGCCATTCTTCGTCTAATTGGATGGGCTGACGCTCAACTGCTTTAGAATTGCATTTTGTGCTGCTGGAACACTTAAAGCTAAACGACAGAATATAAAAATTGGAATTTGAATAAGCCAAATGCATGCTAAATTTTAAGGGTATTTATATTAGATTGAAGTTCTTTATTGTATAGAAAGGCTTTAACTTGAACAGAATTTACATGCGAAATCTTTTAAAAGTAGCAGAAGTTAGACGCTGATAAGTTCAATAAGCAGCAGAACTGATGCTTGCGAAGTGTAACCTTCCGGTCTGCGTGATAAAAGCTTTAATTTTCTGTCCCATTCTGTCTGTCTCTTTATATGTCTCTCTACCAAAACTTCATATATATCTTTTTCATCTCTATATCTCTATAGATCTCTAGCTCTCTATCCCTCTTGCTCTTTATGTCTTCATATCATTGCCATCTGCTTCTCCCACGCTCAATCTCTCCCTCTCCTACTCTCTCTTACTCTATCTTACTCTCTCTCTTACTCTCTAGCCCTCTCTGACCTCCCTCTCTTACTCTCGTTCTCTCTAGCTCTCTCTTGCTCTGTCTTACTCGTTCTCCCTCTTTTTCAATCACTCTTTTTCTGTCTCTTACACTCATTCACTATATATCTTACTCTCGCTTTTTTTTCTCTCTCAAGCTGTCTCTTTCTCACTCTCTTTCTCTCTCTCACTTTTGGTATTTTTCTTCGGAAGCATGCTTCATGTTTCCTTAGATTTCTTGAATCCATAACTCTTTCTATTTCCTTAAAATAATAATTTAAAATATATATATATATATATTTTTAAATTTCATTTATTTCACAGCTAATTTTTTATTGTTTACTGGCTGCAAGCATAATCCATGCTTATAACTTTATAATTATATAATGAAACTTCAAATCGTTTGCAATTTATCTTAATTCAATTGCTGTTTACACAATATTCCTGAATCGTTATCAATTAATGGAACTCTGTCCACTCACAATATTCAATTGCTTACATTTGGCAACGACATCTACATTTGGCATTAACGAAATCCCCTCACGGCAGCGAATGGCATGCCAATCTATTAATTTATTTTCTCACTTGTCAACAATTCCATTTGTTGACAATATTAATGATTGCTCCAAAATAACAAAACAAAAAAAAAAAGAAACTTTTACCAACTGAGCCTAAGAAATTCGCCAACTTTTTGGATTACTTACAGTTTTGCTGCTCTCCTTGTTGTTGTTGTTGCTGCTGCTGTATACATCTATCATACAGGTCTTAAGTATTTTTCACAATTTATTTACGTCACCTGGCAGTTGGCACTTCTCAGTTCGTACTTGCCACTTGCCACGCTTTGCATATCTCTCCATTAGTTGGTCTCATTTTGGGCACTTTTGTTATTCTCATTACCTGTTTTTCATTTGTTTGGCTCGCTTCGATGTTGTTGCCAAGTTTTCTTTTTATTTTGCTCATTTTTCTTCCCATTTTTTGTTGTGGCTTTTGTTTGCTTAGGACGAGATGTCCTGAGGCAGGAGTTTTGGGAAGTTTTGGGTTGCCAATTTGACACTCTGAAGGATTTGGTGAGTCTGACATGCGTAACGCCATTAAATTTATCAATTGCTCAACGCACCCTTCGCTGTCAACGACACACTCGTTGCAATACCCTGTAATTTGAGCAAAGTAGCAGGGATTGTTGAGCTGATGGATAAGTTTGACTATTCTAAAATTTGATCTGCAGATGAGAGAGGTGCTAGTAGAGCATTGAGCTCTATGCCAGAAATTTAATTTCTCTTTACAGGGTATTTTCCCAGCCAAGCAGATAGCCAACTAACGCACTGTACTTGTTGTTATTGCTGCTGTGATATTTTTTATTTGTCGTGAAAAATTTACAAGTTTTTTCAATCAACACTCGATTCGTCGCCGCGACGCGTGGCTCCTGCGGTTGCTTTTGATTATTTACCCCAAAAGAACTTTTCGTTTATCCTCGACAATATATAGAAGCAATTTATCATTAAACGGTCAAATGTTTTTCCAAAGTGCAAGTCGAGAATGTTTTATTTTTTCAGGCACGCTTTTGGGTTTACAAAGTGTTGCCAGACGATTAAACTTGCTGCAAATTATTAATTAAATTTTATGTCGAGTGTGAAATTAATGCGAGAATTTGTTGTATGTGAAATTTATGCATATATTTATATACTGTGAGAAGATTTGAAGTGTTAATATATGCATACAGTTTAGGACTTGATGCAGAATGAATTCTTGCAAAGTATAAAAATATATTGAATACTTACAGCAATTAGAAATAGTTTATTTGATACAACAATTTTATCATTTAAGTGAATCTTTAAAAAAAAAATATTAGAACATTTCGGAAAACATCAAAAATTTTATAGCAAACATTAAGAATATATTTAACATTATTTAGTTTCAAAAATGGCAACAAAAAATATTTTTTTAAATTTGTTTTTGTGTTAAATGGAAACAAAGCACAAAAATAAAAAATAAATGCTAACTTATTAGCTTATTCTTTTTTTTTTTTTTTTTTTTAATAAATTGTTCTCGTAAAGCTTAATACTATTGTATATTGTTTAAAAAAAATTAAAATATATAAATAAAAAATATAAATAAAATAAAATGTAACAATGTAATAAAGAGAGAATAAAGAACAAAAAATTCAACAAAAGCTTTTTTAATTAAAATTAATTTATTATTTTTTTTTGTGCTTTATTTCTCTTTAATATATATTCCAATATAAATTTTTAATATATTTTTCAATATATATTTCAATATATATTTTTAATATATATTTTAATATATATTTAAAAAAATAAACAAAGCAAAACGACTAAAAAATAAAAAATTAAAATAATTTATTATATATTTTTTGTGCTTTATTTATCTTTGTGTTAAACATTTTAACTCTGTGTTTAATATTTTAAGATACATTTATTTTAAATAGAGTTTAGCTTACGTTTTTCAACTCAGATACTTTTTTGGCTAGTTTTGAATTTTTTTCTACAATTTTTTAAATTATTAGCAAATATTTAATAAAAATTTATTTCAAATATCATTATATGATAACACTATAATATCTACCTATTCTTGTATAAAATGATATAAAACTTTGCACATCAGTTATGAACAGTTGATAAGCATTTCTTATCCTCCTTACTGTGACATCTATCGAACAATGCGCTTCAGTGCGCTGCCTCCTACTCGTAAGCACGACAAGTTATATCTAATAATATGTTCAATATTCCTGCTGTAAGGCAACATGCAAGATTTATGATCGCCCGCACAACTTGTATTTGCATTTGCGTATATGGCCGTATATGGATTTTATGGCTCGGATTTATGGATACAATAAATCGAAGCACTCGTTTAAGTTTATGAGTGTGTGTCGCAGGTGTCCACAAGATGAAGAGATGGAGGAGGAGACGAGAACTTTTTCAGACTTGAATTGGAGCTTTATGGCAGCTTCTATGCGGCCGCTGTTTGCCTCTAAGTGGAAAACTAACGGTCGAGCGATATGACAAGCGTTTTCACTTTTATTGCCAACATTTAACAGGCCATGACACCGAAGCGCAAGTTTTTCAACAACAATTTGCTTTATGGCTTGGAAACGCAAGCCGCAGCGCTGCAGCCACTTGTCAAAACATGAAAATAGATACAAGATACAAAACTGCAACAGCCAGACAGCAGTAGCGAACGTTGAGCTAGAACTCGGCTCGCGTAGCTCTAACAGGGCCAACATTTTCACACCCAGTCAGCGACAATTTGTCTGCGACACACAGAGAGAGAGAGAGAGAGAGAGAGAGAGAGGGAGAGAGAGGGAGGGAGAGAGAGCGAAGCTGCCTGCAAGTGTTTAGCCTGGTTGGCCCTCTAACTGGCTTGCATATCTACTCCTTTTCGCGCTCTCTCTCTCTCTCTCTCTCTCTCTCTCTCTCTCTCTCTCTCTCTTCCTATTTCTGTTACTCCTTCTCTCTCTTGACCATCGCTTCAGCGATTTTGTCAACATTATTCAAGCATAAACATGACCCAGCAGCACTGAGTGCAGCTCAGCCGGAGCTGACGAGTCGGCAAAACGTGAGGCCAGCGAACGAATCCAAATGGGATACCAAAACGTAACGCCAATGCCTCGGAACAAGCATTTAAACGTCGTTAGGTTTGTACAAATCAAGATAAATGGCCACGGAGCATGTGATGCACTCAACGAGTGGGTGGAGTGCGAGTGACTCAACTGGACTTGGCTGTTTGCATAGGACAATGCAAATGGAAGCTGAAATGAAAAAAGCAAGAAAAAATATTGAAAATTGATTTAAAGTAGAACTTTAAAGTAGCCCAAAGCAAAAATAGAGATATGTTAAAGAAAAGCTCATTCAGTTGGAAATTAGATTATCTACAAAGTTAATACAACGAGAGCTTAGCTTAGTTAGTTAGAAAAACTTGGTATAGAACAGTCAGAGAAACTTGGGAATCATTAAACAAAAATTTTTTAAATCTCAGCCTATATATCAATTGATATAATTAAGAGCTCATATATCAAATTTTTGCTCAAAAACTGCAGACTATGCAGAGTTAACATAGGCAGACAGAACAAAATAGGTTAAGCTATAGAACTAGAAATTTTTTAAAATTTTTTTTAATCAAGGAAATAAATCGAGAAATGTTTAAAATATATTTTCTATATAAAAAATAAGTCTTATTAAATTGCAAATACAAATCAGATTTCTATAGAATTTTAAAATCAATTTACTGACTTTGCAACAGCCACTTAGAAGTCCAAGTTTCGTTTGATAGCTGCGCTAGCTGACGGACTGATTAGCACTCAAGAGCTACTTAAGTGTGAGTCACGAGGTCTGTATTTCGAAGCGCAACACATGTGCCAGGCACTCACTTCATAAACGTCAAACATATTTATATGTGAGAGTAAACTCCAGGCATACACGCCTTTTTTGGCAAGCCGCAAACAAAGTTTATAGCTAAACAATTTCCGGCCGTGCGTTTTACATTATTAGCATATTGACGAGTGGCAGACCCCCAAAAAACTGTCTAGTCATAAAACTTTTAGCAGGGCTTAGAATCATTTTGTTGATGGCAAACTTTCGACTTTAACTTTGCCTTGGCACAAGTCAGAGCACATTATCTTCGCCCGAGCTCCTTTGCAGACATCAGCCCAGAGACGTCAGGGGATTAATCTAAACGAGCTACTCTTAGCAGTTATGTATATGTAAAGTGAAATTAAGTCACAGTTGAGCAAACACACGCAGCCATTGGCTTTAAAAAGCCAAACAAATTTGACTGCATTTGGTCAAAGCTAAAAAAAAATAATAATAATAATAGTGAAGCTTCTTTAAACTAGGTGAATAAATGTTTTGCTGAGAGAGCTTAAATATATAAAATTTAATAAATTAATAAGAAAAAAAAAATAAATAAAAAATAAAAAAATATTTTATTTATATATATTTTATATTCATATTTTTATTTTTTTTATTAATTTATTAAAATATATTTATATATTATATTATTAATTTAATAAGTATTCATTCTGCTTCACTCATTAGAATTTAAATATATTATGGAGCAATACAAATTCGTAATTCATGTCAAAATTTAATGTTAATGTTACAAATATTTTTAATTTTTTATAGTTAAAGAATTATCTAATTTTTTTTAACATATAAATCTCTACTTACAAATCTTTATTACTTTTTATACCCTGAACCCATTGAAAATGGGAATTCAGGGTATAATGGTTTTGTGAAAATGTATGTAACAGGCAGAAGGAGACGTCGCAGACCCCATAAAGTATATATATTCTTGATCAGCATAAAAAAATAAGTTGATTGAGCCCTGTCCGTCTGTCCGTCCGTCCGTCCGTCCGTCCGTCCGTCCGTCCGTCCGTCCGTCCGTCCGTCCGTCCGTCCGTCCGTCCGTCCGTCCGTCCGTCCGTATGAACGTCGAGATTTCGGAAACTACAAGAGCTAGAGAGCTGAAATTTCACATGAACACTCATATGTTAGCTACGCAGTACGAGTTTATTTTGTTTTTTCGATAACTCATCCCATTTCCAAATTATCGATAAAAAATCGAAAATTCGTTTCAATTTTTTTGGTTTTTTGAGCATAGCTTCTACACCGTTTTAGCTAAAGACTTCAAATTTGTATATTTAGATAGATATTATGAATACGCAGATTATGTAATTTTTGGATTTTGGATGCCACGCCCCCTTCGCCCACAATTTGCAAAATACGCATTTCAAATACTAGAGACTTGAAATTTGGCACATAGATACATTTAGATATTCTTAATCTACTCTGAAAATTTCATCAAGATCATGCATCTAGAAATGGAGTTATAAGCGTTCAAAGTATAGCCCAACCCACCCCCAAGCCGCAGCAGCAACTGCGTGGTTAGCAGAGCTCGCGCTCATGCGATCGTAAAGAAGAAGAGTATCACTTTTTTTGCAGGGTTCAGGGGATCTCGTAGTCGAGCCGTCTCGACTAGAGCCTTCTTACTTGTTTTTGCTGGGTTTATAATAATATATTAATTTAGTAATATGACTTAATAGCCTTTTTAAAAATATAATTTTTTATAAGACTTTTAAAGACGTAGTCTATTAGCTGCCTTTCCTTAGCCATTTGATTTTTAAAGTTCATATTGCAAAACCTATTCCCTGCTTCGACAATTAGATCAATCTCCACTCTTGCCTAGAGTTCCCTTAGAGTTCCCGCAATTCTAAGCGTTGCACATCATTTCACATCAAACGCTGCTGATGCCTCATTTGCAGCATAAAACGCACAATTTGCCAAGCATTTAGTCGGAGCAAATAAATCCAGTGGCTCGTCTCTGTGGCGGAAGCAAAGGCAAACATAATCAGACAAGAGACACTCGAAAGTTCAAATGCATTTGGCTAGGAAAATGGCCAAGAGAAGAAAAAAAAAAAAAAAAAAAAAAAAAAAACAAAACAAATATAATTTCAATTAGCGCAATTATTAATAGGTATACGAATCCATAAAGGCATCTGCTTGCCGCTTGCCGCAAATGTAAACTAATTGAGGAAATTCGATTAATTAGTGAGCAGTCTGAAAATGCATGGAAACAAAAGCAAACTCAATTTACTTTTGCATATAATTGGCTAGATACTTGTGCTGCGGTTGATTTTAACTCAAATCTTGTTCGCTTGACTTTAAGAAAAATAATTCCACAGCATATGTGTACAATAGCTTAAAAATTATAGTAAAGCTTTTCGTAATAGTGAAAGAATATGTATAATAAATAAGCTTGAGATAATAGTTATAAAAAAGATGCAAAAGTTGCGGAGAGTATCCGAAGAGGAAATACTCTGTTTCACATAAGAAATTTAGTATAAAATGTTATATTAATATATTAATAATATTTGATTTCAAATTTAATTTAAAAATTTAAAATTTAAAAAAACTTAAAATTTGAAATTCAGAAATAACTAAATTTCGGACATAATTTAAAATTTTAAATGCATTTAATCATAAGAATCGGAATCGAAAACGAAATTTCTATAATCTATATATTCATAATAGATGACTAGAAAATTGATGATGAACATTGGCTAAAGAGTAAATAAGAGTATTTATTTATGAATAAAATAAAACACAAATTTCCCATATTCGATAACTTATCGATAATTACACAAACAAAGCTTTTAAAGTTATCGATAATAGTTTTACTTCATTCTGCAACTCAGCAACAATAAGAAAATAGAAAATATATATTGAATAAAGTAAACTTACACAGCCTAGCTTGAACTTTTCCATTTCATAATATAGCATATCATTGATTTAAAATTAACAGAGTGAATGCATATAAATAGTTTCCGTTTGAGAGAAGTTTCCCTCCCAACAACTTGATGCGGTCGTCTGGCCAACGTTTTATCCTCTTAGGCACACTCGAATAGCGACAAAGACAATGCCTGGCTAATATTGCAATCGATGGGAAATTAATTAATATAATCTCTTTGCTCGCCATTATATATATTGCAGTACATATAGATATAGATATAGCGTAATGGTATGTCTGCATTGAATGCCAATTTCATGCCCGTTGGACCGTAAGGCACCCCACGCTGCACATTACAAAACCGCCAATATTTAGCTTAAGCCAGTTGCAATTAAAGGCCAATAAATTAGTGGAAAGCGGCGCAATGGGGAAAAAAAGTCGAGAACGGGAACTTAAGCTGCCTTGGCGGATTTTTTTTTTTCTTTTAATAGCTCTAAAGAGCTCACATCCATAAATTAGCAGGAGTTACTTGAGATCAGCACATAATTAAATGTTATATTAAGAAGCCAGAGACGGTATCCGTGAATATCGATAAATTAATACTCTGTATAGTAATCGAATGGAATTTAATTATTTACTAATATTTTATATCTGAATATATTGCAATTGTTGCTCTATATGTACAGAGAAGTTCGAAACGTAGTTAACGAAATTCTTGATAAATATCTAGCACATCAAATTTTGCCTGTTAAAAATATGTATGCCAAACCTATATACCCCATCAACAAATTCTTCATAAATACAAGGTATACAATATGTATTTAAACTAAAGTCATGCACCATTTTGGCTGTTAAAATGTGGAATATGCTTAACATAAGCCCAAAACAAGATTCATAGACCGCTGCCCGAACGACAGCCCCCCAAACTAAGCCCTCACAAAAATCTAAGAGCCAGCCACTAAACAGCAATTGCGAACCGTTGCTCAGGTGACGAAATGCGTCTTGGCGGCACGTGATGTGCCTGGTAAGGGTCCAGAAAATGAAGGAAAATTCTGAAGCAAAAGAATAGAAGAAAATCAACAAAAATGGAAATCCTCCTCAGTGGGAGGTTGTCGAAGCATTAAGTGCGAGTGCCCAAATCCCAAGTGGAGGCCAGACAACAAAAGCCAAGACTGCGCAGCAAATGCAATCAATACGCATAGACGGCACATAACAGGTATTACGCGCATGTATTACGTAGCTCGGTATGTATGTATAATGCATGACACCGATGGGCCGACGCATCGAGCCTGCTGTCTATGATGGCAACACGAGAGAAATCAACGTCGAGCGTAATCTATTAAATTATCCTAATTTCATCACGCACCAAATCCCTTTAGTCCCGCATGGAAAACAATAAAAATTTGCATAATATCGGTATAATATTTTAGCATTATGTGCATGACAAAAGGTGCCGAAAGTAAAGGTATTATGTGCCAGACATTTGCCAGCAAAAAAAAAGAACGCAGATTTTTTGCACCAGCAATGCGATACGAGCGACAGAGGCATACAGATATATGATAATGGACCATTAATGTGGCAACACATGTTCCCAAACACATTTTCAATGGAATACCCTTGATATATGTATATTGTTCCAGATTTTAAACTGGAAAACCATTTGCTGGCCAGGTGATTTATTTTCACTGGTTTTCCTTTGCTCGTTTTGAAAATCTCAACTAATTACTTGCCTAATTACGGGATTTCTTTTTCCGTACTACAGCAAATTAACTGCAATTTGTTTGAAAAATCACATTTTAAGCAGAGTCAAGCATGGAGAGCAGCGAATAGTTAATAATGGATGCATTGGTAGAGCTGCAGTTAAAGCCCTCACTTAAGTGCAAAGTCGTGTCGAGTTGAGTGCTTAAAGCTGCATTAATATGTAGTTAGTTAATGCTAAAAGAATAAGAATTAAGGAAAATATATCTATAAATTATAAAAATTATTTAGTAATTATAAATAATTCTTATAAATTTATATTAAGTTGCTATAAAAGAAGCAGAAAAAAAATAGTAAAAATTAAAATTTTAAAAAGTATTTATTTCAATAAATAAAAAAAAAATCAAATAATTATAATAATGATCAAAATAATATAAATAGATTCCATTTAATCTTCAGTTTTTATCAATCACTCGATGTTTTTAATATTGCGAAAATTCCAGGCAAATAAAATAATTTATAAATAAAAAAATAAATATAAAAATAAATATAAATAATAACTTGATATATTTAAATAATAATTAAATAAAAAAAAAAAAAATGTTATTCATCAATATGATGTAAGCTTAAATGAATTGAATTCAAGTAGCAAAAAAAAAAAACAAATAATAATAATAATAAAATTAAATAAAATATAAAAACAAATACAAAATGCTTGAAAAAGAAAGTCTTGTGGGAAGATAATCAATTAAGTAAATTTTACTATAAATATCAAATATATTTACTGCAAAAAATTCTATTTAGTTCCTTCGCTTTTAAAGCTAAACTATATCTTGACTCTATCAGCATTTATCACAAACATCGACTAGCCGAATTGGCAGCACTTGGCTGGCTATAAAAAACAGATGCATAAATCTAAAAGCGTATTTGTCTCCAATGACTTGGCACTCGCTCGACAATCAGGCATAATTTATCATATCTAACTATAAGTAGCTTCGGGCTCATTTGCTCATTTGCCAAGCAGCGTGCAATGAACTCCCAAGATAGAGAAAAAAAAAAATTGATGAAGCCACAAAAATGGAATACATAAAACATAGTAAGCCAAAAATAAATTGCCATCTAGTACTGCGTATAATTTGGCTAGCATACTTACAGCCAAAATGCGTTGCATATGTGAGCCACTGCGGTTGAGCTTTGATGATTCGATTGGGTGGGAAGTATGCGCCTCAGGACAACGGTGCGTAAGAGAGCGTAAAATGAAAGGAAATTGAAATGCGGACAAATTGAATTGGACAAGGACGAACAGCAGAAGCTCAATTCGAAGTTCCCCCAGCCCGCAGCAGCTGATTTTCTATGCTTCGTTTAACAACGAACCGGAAAACGAAATGGAAACGAGACGAAACGCCTGAAAGTATACAATAGCTTTCACTTGTCGAACTTTTACTTGAACAATATACAGTCTACATAGTCTACATAGTCTACATAGTCTACATAGTCTACATAGTCTACATAGTCTACATAGTCTACATAGTCTACATAGTCTACATAGTCTACATAGTCTACATAGTCTACATAGTCTACATAGTCTACATAGTCTACATAGTCTACATAGTCTACATAGTCTACATAGTCTACATAGTCTACATAGTCTACATAGTCTACATAGTCTACATAGTCTACATAGTCTACATAGTCTACATAGTCTACATAGTCTACATAGTCTACACACAGTCTACACAACATACAAATACTTATTTATTCAAAGCCAATGCCAAAGGACGTTGCTCTTAAATGTATTTTATTTTTTGCTCTCCAACTTCGTGACTTTGGCAATGCATAATTAAAATCCATTAAGTTTAATTTTGCAACTCTTTCGATTACTTTTCTTACAGCTTTCGTCAGCGAGTTCTGGGTGAACTTTTCTTAATAAATCGAACTGAGAAGTCAGTGGTAAAGAAGCAAAGAGTTGTTCATGAAGCTGCTACATAAAAATATATAAATACATATGTATATATAGATATATATGTGTATATATAGTTGAAATAAATACTTCTCTGTAAGCTCTACTCTACCCAAGCCATAAGGGTTGATTTCTTTACATTACATTCGTGAATTTTTAAAGCCATTAACATTTGATTTCATTTGATTTCGTATTTGTTTTTTTTTTTTTCCTTTTCAAGCAGAGGCATTAGACGTTTTGGGCTGTCATGCTTCATAAATTTTGCAGCAGTCAAATTTGTTGGCCTCATGAATAGCAAAGTGCAAAATTCAATCAATTTGAGCCATTTACCCGTTCGAGTGTTTGAAACCTGGCCACAATGGTCATTCACTCACAGTTACCACCTCCTCTCCCTTCTCCATCTCTGTCTCTCTCTGTGTTTGTGTTTTTGACATTCCCAGCAAAGGACAGCCATTGATATATTTGAAAAGTTCATCAATTGTAAGAGTTTTTCAATTAATACACACACACACACACACACACACTTGAACACTATTGGCTTTTGATTTAGTAATGCATTTTGAGCATTTGCATGATCCACGCTACATTATGCTCGGCTTTCATGGATGATGGCTTGTTAATATTGTAAGCTCCTGTGCTCAGCTCAAGGCTAGAAATACGCATTTAATTGAATTTTTTTGCTGAATTTTTAAATTGAAATTTAGGTTTTGGGGCATATGAAAATTTTTCAAAAGTTTGCACTCTTTTGTTAGTTAAATAAAATATTTTAATATTAATAATTATATACAAAATATTTGGCAAAAAAAAAAAACATATTTTAAATAATTTATTAATTACAAAATACTTTTGGAATATTATTCTTTCTTTATTTAGTTTTTATTATATTTAAAAAGTTTTTTTTTAATATATCCGTAATATATATTTAATCAATATAATTTAAAGATAATAAATGTTTAATATTTAATATAAAATTTAGATATAATAAAGACTTCAGTGAAGAACTTTTAAATATGTGTATGTATTACTGTAGATATTCAATTAAATATTAACAAACTCCATGACAAAGGCATCTTAGCTCTTCAGTTCATTAAATTTTCAAGCCTTGACCAACATTCCTGCTATATGCACAAAATAGTAGAGCATGCTGGATTCGCTCATGAAACATTTGATTCATTGATTATTTTCTTCGTGTACATTTTAAAACTGTTTTATTTTGCAATTTTTGTTGCAATTTTTTGTTTGTACGAATATTGGTCATAAATAGTCAGGCACTTTGTTTATTAAAAGCTCGCATAGTGCTCGGGCACAACGACAAAAAGTCAATTTGTGGCATAATGAACTGCACAAAAACCGGTAAACTGTCGCCCCAACTGAATTTAAAGCAATTTAAGCTGGCGAGACTGTTGGAGGGGATTCGTGGCAACGTGGCATGCCATGGCATGGCATGGCATGGCATGTATTGATTTAATATCTGCGCTGCCTGAGGCCAATTTAATCATCATTTGTAGAAAATAATTAAAATTTACAATAACAACTGGCAGCCGACGAGAGGCAGTAGGCTGTAGGCAACTGGCAACTGGCTATGCGATCTCTTCGTATTCGTAATATGCATCGAAAATGTTTTAATAACCTGTAAAAACAATGAAGAGCACTCCGCACAGACAGCGGCGCTCTCTGTGGGCATAGCGCAGCCTGGCTGAGGTAGGTAGACAGACATCTCAATGAAACTTTAAGAGGCAACCCGCAACTGCCACTGTAGAGAGTGCATGTCTGCAATATAAATACTCTGTAATTAGCTGGAAAGAAATGAAGCTATTTGAAAAAAGTTCAAGATAGTCTCCTTCGAAGATAAATATAATTTCGTTAATATATAATTTTTGGTACCTCAAATATATGTAATATATGTAATTTAAAAATTCTATTAATACTATTGAAAAGCTAACTAGCTGCAAGCTGTTTTTAATTTACTTAGTTTATTTCCCAAGCTACTAAAATATTTTATTATATTATTTATATATTTAATAATCGCAGAGGTCAACTAAACCGTGAGTGCAATGGCCTAGCCTCGCTCCGGAGGAACCGCCTTCGTGATCACGGTTAACCTCTACACCAAGTAAGTATTATTTATATAATTTAATTAATTATTTAATTAATTTGTATAATTATTTATAGATTATTTTTGTTATTTATATAAATATTACATTATATATAATTTAACTAATTTTATGTAATTATTTATAGATTATTTTAGTTACCTTCTAAGAAACTCTTAAATTATTTTTCAGGCAACTTATATTATTTATATATTTCATCTTCTACAAAACCCAAATTTATTTTCATTTTAAATCTTTTTTCTTATTAATTATCTATATTTAAATTTTTATTATTTACTTAAGTCATCTGCTACGAAACGCTTGTTAATATTAAAATTATTTTTGTATACTAACGACATGAATAAATATTTCAATTCATCTGCCTTTTTCACTTTCACAAAAATCATATTTTTTTATAAACCAAATGTCTGCATAAAATAAAAAAAAAATAAAACTTTACTTTAGCTACAGATACTTTAGTTTCATTCATTGCTCCACAAAATCTATATCTAAAATAAAAATACCTCTAGCCTAGCCCAGACGCCACACAACTCTCACATGCCTCAGCTATGCTCGCAGTGTATCCATAGCATTACTTTGAACATGTGTAAAACTTAAGCCAGCGAAATTCTTTACCCTTTATGACAGCCCATAAAATGTGCTAATTTCGTTGACATTGCGCAGACAATTTGTAATTGTGCGCCATCATTTGGTTGAGTTTGCGAGTGCCTTAATTTTGAATAGCTAATGCAGCGCTGCAGTTGCCACAGCCCATAAATTAGAGAGCCCTATATATATATATATGCTATGACTCTACAGTTTCTAAGTGCTATATGCATTGCTATTTGGCTATTGGCTCGTCGCCTTTTACGATGCCAGCAAATGTCTAAATACGAAGTAATACAACTTGTTTCAGCTCTCCTCTGCTCGTCTCTCTTTCTCTCTGTCTTATTTTTGTGTAAGTGCCATTTCAAGCTCATTAGTGGCCATAATTAGCCAACTCAGTTTATGGCCCACAGACACAACAGGCGCGGAGACAAATGTATTCACAGCAGACAAAATTCTCACTATAAAAGCGAAGGGAAAAATAAAGAGCTCGACTTCTGTTTACACTTGTGTAAATAAAGTGCAGTAAATCTCCAAAAAAGTAAATGCAAACATAATTTAACTTGACTTAACTTTTAGCGGATTACTAACAAAAAAATATTATAAAATATAATGTTTGTCTGGCAAATTACAAAAATATATATAATTATATAATTACAAAATTAATTAAAATTATTTATACTTATTATTAACTTAATAATAATTTATCATAGCATATCATCATATCATGATATCATCTTAGATAAATTAAAGAATTTTTAGATATATATATTTCTTAAGATCATTTGTTTTCAAATTAAAATTGAATAACAGAACAATTCGCATTGCAAATAGATTTGCATATTTTAAATTTATTCAATAGAAAAAATAAATAAATAATTAAAGATATAATTTTTCAGAATTTTACATATATCAAATATAAATATTTTTAATAAATTTTCGCTTTCAAAATTATTATATACTTTTTTTTTTTTTTTACTTATTTTAGTTTTTTTTTTTTTTTTTTTTTTAAATATATATATTTTTTTTAATAATAACAAAAATAATTCTGATAAATATTTCAATTTATTAATTTTTTGTTATGATTAAATAATTATTAATACATTTTTAGAATAAGCAAAATATGACAAAATAAATATAAATAATAAATATAAATATTTTTTAATAATTCATTTAATTTAATATAGAATGCAATCGAGTAAAAAAAACTGAACTTTATCTGATTTTCATTTATGCAATTAATTTAATTTATTAATAATTGAAATTAGCTTAAATTGAAAATAAATAATTTCTTATTCTTGCCTAACTGAGCCCTAAGTCCATTTACCCTGCTCGGAAAGAGCATATGTGTTCGCACAGACGCCACAAACGAATAAAGGAAGATACTTTTCGGCTGCTCTGGCATTATATTTTACTCCTCGTTTATTTGTATTATTTTTCTTTGCCTTTTTTTTGTACTTTTTGCACCATTTAAAGAGGCGAGCTCTGCGCTAACTTTATGGCCCCGTGCATTACAAACTGAAACATGTGTTTATTGTCCAACTGCTGCCTGCGCCCGCCTGCCTCCTGCTCGATCTTACCATGCCGTAGCTATGTACGTCTGGGGCTGCTGAAAAATTTTTATTTTCGCTGTCAGCGAGGCGACACGAAGAACGAACCTGCAACACTTCAAATGTGGTTCCCCTTTGCCTTCCCTGCCTCCTCTGCCTCGACACATGCCTACAAATAGCTTGTAAAATGTGACTCGCCTTTGCTACTCATTTGTTTGCATTTAGTGGACGTGTGTGTGTGTGTTTGTGGAATGCACTTTTTGCTGCTACTTTTTGCCAGGTTGTCATTAACAAATGGCAAATTAAATTGTGCTTAAATACGTTTAGCATTGAGGGCCTTACCCTCTTGGCAGCTCTTAAATTCTTTGATGACAAAAATAACCAATTTTTCAGTTTAATAAGATTTGTAATATCACAATATGTTACCTAATTTATAACTTCATTAAAGCTTTTTCAACTGCAAGTTATTTGTTACGCTATTTAATATATAAAATATTACAGGAAGATTATTATACCACTTATATTTCACATAATAATATAATTTATTATATTCATTTAATCTATTTTATTCTTTTTTATCTATCTATCTATTTATCTATCTATTTACTCAATAAGTATCTAAAATTTTATATTTTTCCAAAAATATTTTATTTCATTTAAAAATATTTGTATCCCCTTTAAAGTAATCTACATCAGATATAGATTTATGCTAATGTTTTTCTAATCCTTAAATTTCTTTCAACTATAAATTTTTGTTGAACTTGCTCAGCTCTATCTTTGAAGTTATGAGAGATATAAAACTAGCTATAACTAGCAATACCACGCTCTAAAAATAAAAAAGGAAATCAAATATCTTAAAAGAAAACATTTTATAAAATATATTAGGGAGTGTAAAAAATTTTTAGTCCGGCACTCACAACAAGAGATCTTCACTTATGCCAAATATTCTGTGGCCTCACTATCTATAATATGTATTACCCAAATATTAAGCATATATTTCATATGTATCACATTTTTCCCAAAGGTTCTTCAGTTTTCTCTACACTCTCAAGGCATGCTCCACTCGAAAAGAAAGCAATAATTTAAAGTAACTTTTTTGCAGTTAGCTTATCTGAACATAAACTTTGAAATATTACCTAGACTAGCAACTGGGACACAATGCAACTTAAGAGCCCCATCAGCTGACCACGCCCACACAATTCAGCTGAATAAAAGTTGCCGAGCTCCAATTGGAAATGCTCAAGAGGCAAATAACTCAGCATTGCGCAACGCCCACAAAATGCGAATGTGCCGCACTTCAATTAAATGCTCCAGAAATCTCGAAACACATGTTCAAAAGAAGTTGGGCAAAAGGGGGGAGGGACCGCAGCATTGCCCAACCGAGATTGGGGTTCGAATCTATTAGGGTTTGGCATTAGCATGAAAAACGCATTTTTCTTTTTCGCAAGCCGAAATGCGAACGGAAATGTTTTAAATAACTTCCGAAGTTTTTGCGGGCAACATAATATAGCCTTACATAGGTGACAAAACAGTCAACAGCGATTGAGCAGGAGGCATGAGGTAGAGGAGCAGGAGTAGCAACAGCAACAGCAGCAGGCGTAAAGTTTTGCAATTCTTTTCTTTATTTTCGGTACGAGCTTGGCCTTTGTTAAACGGCATCGAGTCGACACTTTGATTGAATAAAATTGTTAAATTATTTTTTACCATCCTGTAAAAGTGTGTAAATGTACTTGCTGTTGTTGTTGCTGTTGTTGTCAACTTTTTGAAAAGTTTTGCATATTTATGCAATTGATTTGTTTACAGCAAAATATTTCGGTTTGAAGGGTTCACAACTTGATGGGGATTGAGTGTAAGCAAAACTTTGCCAACGTGTCGTATACTTGATCAATTGCTGCACCACTTATTCGAGCTGAAAGAATTTTGATTGATTTTTGTTGAGCTTTGAGTTGTTGTGAGCTCTGACAAATTGATAGATCAGTTAAGCCGAGCTTAGCTTAGCAATCTGACTTGATAGATTGTTGGGGTAGAAACTTTAACTTGGTTATATACAAAGGAAAGGCTTAGATGAGCTTTGACTTTCTTCTCTTTCGACTTGATTCAATTAAAATAGAGCTGTCTAATAAGTTGACAGATTTAATAATGCTTAAATATGTTAATCGAAATAAAATTTTGATTTTTTTGGATTATAAGATTCTCAAAATCAAAGCTTTAAGCTTTCATTGTACTTAAATAAAGCTCTGCAATATTTTCAGCATTATTTATGGTACATAGTTAACGCATTCGAACACATTCGAAATAAAATATTTGGATATATGGATTAAATATATTTTGTATCTTATTAGAAAGCTCAAATATAATACCATACTAAATATATTTAAATATTGTTTTTTTTTTTTTTAGCTTTCAAAATCGATACAGAAAAATGCCATGTATAAATTTCTCAGCTGTTAGTATTACCCAATATATATTACATCTGCTTGAAGGCTCTCAAGCCAAAGGTTGATATATTCTCAGCTAAATTTCCCTTGCTATCAGCTTTAATCACTCAGCTTCAGCTATATTTGTATTTAAATAAGCAAAGCTGCTAAAAGCTTCGCAAAGCTCTTCTAACTAATAAATAAAACTTGACTGCTGCAATTTGTATAAGAAAGTGAAGAAGTCGATTATTCATTCAGATTTCAGTTGTGGCAGTAATCCTAAAGCTGCTTTTTATCAATCAAAAGCACAGAAAGCTTCTATTGTGATAAGAAGTTTCGCTTCTTAGCCTTTGTGGCTCACGCAAACATTTGTTCAATTGTCTAAGAGAAATGAAATCAGTTTTACTTTGGCAAAATTTGGATTTATTATGTATGCATGAATGTGTGTGCATGTGTGTGTGTGTGTGTGGTGTCTGTCTGTGGTACATTTAGATAAGCCTTGCCCCCTAGCCGCGGCCCCTATCCGCTCTGGCTCTGGTTATCTGGGCAAATCTCTTAGCCAAAAACGTAGACGAAACGATGCGAAAACTTGGCTAACAGACGTCTGGCCCGGCTGGCAGGGAAAACTTTTGCCTCAACTGTTGGCCCATTGACAAAAGTTGACATATGCAAAAAATGATGGGAATAAATAAAAAAAAAAAAGACAACACACAAATTATCAGCACATTTATCTGGGGAAATAATGCACGAATGAAAAGTTTTGATTTATTTTTAAGCGCAAAGTTTTGTGCCTTGTCACAAATTTTGATGAGGGTGCAAACAGACATCCAGATCGAAGTACGAGACGAGCCAAATGCAAAATCAAATATGACATCAACTCCCCCGAGACAACGAGTCGGCAAACGAAGCCAATAGACAACGACGAGCTCCACTTGCTGAGATTAACGAACTTAAAGATGCTTAAAACCAATTAACGTCTCTCAGCGAAACTTTGCTAGCTGTTGACTATCTCACTGCCACGCGCTCTCTCTCTCTCTCTATCTCTTTCTGTCTGCTTACCTCTATTCACCTTATTCAGCTGTTTAGTTTTGTGAGCGCTTTCAATATTTTGATGTGTATATTCAGCTAAACATAAATGCAGAGTTTGCTTAAATTAATATATTTATTAATATTTAATTATATTTTTTATTTTAAATAGATTTATTATTAAATTATGTATATTATTTAATGTATTAATATTTAATTATATTTATTATTTAAAATATATTTATTAATAAATTATATATATTATTTAATTTATTAATATTTCATTATATTTATTATTTAAAATATATTTATTAATAAATTGTATATATTATTAAATATTTTAATTTTAATAATTAAGCTTTAAATATTTTTTTTTTTTTATTTCATGTATTTTATATAAAAAAGGTAGAAAACAT
Organism: Drosophila buzzatii; assembly: GCA_035045845.1. Classification (NCBI taxonomy): domain Eukaryota; kingdom Metazoa; phylum Arthropoda; class Insecta; order Diptera; family Drosophilidae; genus Drosophila; species Drosophila buzzatii. The sequence continues at coordinate 5,620 of JAWNOS010000064.1, read as the reverse complement.
AAAAAATTATCAACAAATAGAAAATTTGTTAAATATACATATATTATTATAAGTAATAAAAAGAATTGAAAAAAAAAATAAATGAAGTAAAAATAAAAAAAAAATTATTTTTATAAATAATTCTGTTATTAGTATTTTATATAATATTTTATAAATATTATATATAGCCTACACTCGTAATATTTTAAAATTTTGATACTCAGCATATATATACATATATTGCAGGTTTATATGATTTTATTTTATTTATAATATTTTAAATAAATAAATTCAGTTTGCAAGTTAATGGCTTTCAGTTTAGTATTCAAAGCTTTCAGTAAAGAAACTTAAATATTTATAGACAACTGTTCATAATTTTACTCTATGTATTGATATCATGGTCGCATCTCGGCTATGCTCGATCCTCCCCTTTCTCTCTCTCCCTTTCTCTCTGTCTCTCTCACTCTGTCAAAGATTCACACTCATTCTTACTCTCCCTTGCTCTCTCTAATTCAGTCTACTTCTCCCACTGCCTCTCTCTTGATCACAAACTCTCTCGACTATACCCGATCTTATAATCCCCTTCTCTCAATCTCCCACTGTCCCTCTCTCTCACTCTGTATCCCTGTTTCTTCCGCTGCCTCCCATAATCTACTCAAAATATATCTTATTTAGAGTTAACCCTCCTCTACCCCAACTCCTCTCCCATCGAACTCTCAGTGGTCGAAAAGTCTTATCGAATCGAACTTGGGGTAGACAGTGAACGAGAGACAAGAGGCTAAGAGCTCACAGAGCCATTGTGGACTATTACATCGATTTATCAACATGTCAACATATTTAATGAGCTGGGGTTAAGGACATTTTACTGTTATGTGTGCACGATACTCCAACAATGTTTTACAATGCGAATCCATACGTTTGGCTGCCAACTCATATGCCAGAGCAAATATTGCGTATACGCGCCATAGACCCGGTCATTGTTCCGAATGTTGTTGCAGCTGTTGCTGTTGTTGTTGCTTGTGATGTTTTGGTAGCTAGGATTTGTTTGCAGTAAGCGGAAATAGTTGTAAAGGGAGGCGTATGCACGTATGTTGTTGAAGTTTATATACTGGATAAACGTTAGAGCCACTGACATGCAGCTAACTGACAGACAAACACACGCACACACACACACACACACACACACATGTGCCATAAAAGCAAATAGCTGTCATGTGTATATGTATTTTGAATGGATAACCAAAAGCCGAAATAGTTGTCAGCACATGCAATTGGAGCTGGCAGCAGCGATGCTTGTTTATCCTGTCAATTTCTGCTGCCTGACTGACTACTGACTGAGCTGACTGAATATTGAGCCCATGCGTAAGCCTTGAGGCAGCAGCTTATAAATAGCATAGATCTATATATACGCATATTTATTTTTGCAAATTTTCTTCTTTAAAAAAACTCAAGTAAAAGCTAAAATTTCTGCGCATGTTGCAGAAATTGTTGGAATTCTGTTTCCATTGTTGGTTTTGTGGCTTGTTCTCTGTTATTAAGCCAGCAGCTGTTGCATTTCACAAAATTTAATGAACTGTTCACACACACACGTCTTTTATGTTTATTTGGTTTTAGGCACAAAAGTCTTTCAATTTGGCCAAGACATTGTTGTTGTTGTTGTTTGTGTCGCAGCTAAGCGTAGAGTGTGTATGCTTAGCAATCCCGTTCATAAATACAAATTAATTGGCCTTGGCCATTGTTGGCAATTATTGCCGTTGCCTTTAGTCTCGAGTTCATTGAAAATTTGTTTACACTTCATGCACTCGCAGTAGAGTCCCAGGCATTTCTGGCATTTCTAGCTTGATACACGTCAATAAATATATGTGCATAAGCAAACAATAAATTGCAATTGCTGCATTTTCTAATTGATCAATTAATTGAATACAAATTTTGTAGTAATTGCAAATATTAGCAACTTGGGCTGAATTGATGCCTCCTACCCGAGGAATGCCACTCACACTTGGCATGCCAAAACTTTGTCAATTTTATTTCATATTAAATTTTGATTTTCATATTTGCTTTGACTTAATTAATAATTGTGATTTTTGCTCTCGTTGCTATGACAGTTTGTTTCTTTTGCAATGATTTCTTTCAATTAATATTTATTTGATAAAAATATTTGTTTTATAATAATAGAAAGAAATATCATTATGCTGACTACTTGTAGCTGCGCATTTGTTCCCTTTTGTCTTTGCCTTCTTCTTCCCACATTTCTCCAGTTACAAGTCCCTTCTTCACTGCTTCTTCGCTCATTTCCCATAAGAACAATACCTTAATCTCGTGCTCAGTCCCTCTCTCTCGCTCTCTCTCTCGCTCTCTCTCTCTCTCTCCCTCTCTCTCTCTCTTTCTTTCTTACTCATATCACTCGTTACTTTACCTTGCTCACGTTACTTGTTCAATTCAACTTAGTCTAATTTCTCATCACTTTTACTCAGACTAGAGAGAACGTCTTGAGTTTGATTTACTTTTACTCTTTCGACATTACTTCTATATAATTCTCTTTCTATATAATTCATTTTTTTCTTTTACTTTGCTCTTTCTATATTATTCATTTCTGGCTTTAAGTTCATATGCCTTACTTCTTCTAGCTTGACTCTGATTCCATCTCCATTTCTCTCTACCTCTCTCTCGCTTCTTGTCAGTTTACCTTCTTTTCTCTCTCCTTCTGTCACCACTTCTCTGTCTTCTTCTTCCTATCCTTCCATTTCTCCTTCTCCCTCGTCTTCTTCCTCTCCTTCCGTCTCTCGTTCTGTCTTTCTATCTGTATCTCTTTCTATCTAACCTTCTGTCTCTCCTCTCACTTCTTCTTCCTCTGCTTCTGTCTATCTTTCTCTCTCTTCTTATTCCTCTGCTTCTGTCTTTCCTTCTGTCACTCCTTCTCTCTCTTCTTTCTATCCTTCCGTTTCCCCTTCGCCCTCTTCATCTTCATCTCCACCTGTCTCCCTTTCTGTCATTCTATCTGTCTCTCATCCTATCTAACCTTCTGCCTCTTCTTCTTCCTCTGCTTCTGTCTCTCCTTCTCCCCCTTCTTCTGCCTCTCCTCCCATCTCTCTTTCTGTCTTTCTACCTGTCTCTCTTTCCATCTAAACTTCTGTCTCTCCTTCTGCCTCTCCTTCTGTCTCTGCTTCTCTCTCTTCTTCTCTCTCTCTCTCTCTCTCTCTCTCTCTCTCTCTCTTTTCTCCCTCCTACTCTCTAAGTAGAGCTCTTTAGAACTCTCTATATTATCAACATTCTCGTTGCTGTTTCACAAACACTCGTATATATATATTTATATATCTGGCATTATGCTCACGTTTTAACCATTTTATGGTCGAGAGGGTGTAAAGCGTCTGTATGAAAGCTGTGAAAAACAAAACCGAAATACAAATGAAAAAGATGTCACCAGCTGCCGTTTTCAATCTTAATATTTGATGTCACACGTCGCACTCGAACAGCAGCTGCGACTGGCTTTTTCTTTCTCTTTGGGCAACAGCAGCTCGTTGTCGTTCGTTGTTCACATGTTAACGATTTATGCCAGAGCCCCGTGACCTAGTCTCAGCACTCAATGTAACAGATAGTTAAGCTGAAAAAAAGTATATATGTATATATAATAAGAAAATAGAAAAAATTTAAAATGGAAAATGGAAAATGGAAAACAAGTCAGAAGAAATGCAAGGCATTAACAATTTAATGCGTTTACACTTGACTTTTTCTCTTGAATTTTGAATACAATGCATAAATTGGCTAATAATATATGAGGGTCCAGCTTTTTGGCCTAAATGGTCCTGCATACGAAATGAGCTCAAGATTTTCATGGCAACTTCTTCGTTCCTCGGTTAGTTTGAATGGAAATGAGTTGATTGTCTGTTGCGCACGGCTAAACACAAATGAAGTGATTTTTTTTTTCTTTCCGTCTTTTTAGCTAATGTGCCGCAGATTGAGCGATATTTCGATGAGACATGTCTGCTAAAGAGAGCTGAGTTGAGATAAGAAAGGAATTGTTACTCGCTAGACGAGGCTCGAGACTGCAGACTCGCGCCTCAAACTCTCGAATGGCAAAACAATTTAATGCTTCATTGAGAGCCGCACATGTCGTTGGCAAATGACAGCCAATTGGCTGGCGATAAGAGCGGTTCCTAACGCACAACAAACAAGCCGGAGCTTTGGCATTAAGTCTAACTGACTCGATAATGCTCGCTTGAAGCTTAATTAGAGGCGGAACTTATGAGGAGTTGCCATGAAATTGGTATATTAATTTTAGCTATACTCCTTTGGGAACTTTTTAGATTAATTAAAAATGTTTTCATTTTATTTTCCAATGATTCAAGGCATCGTCGTTATACCACGAAGACGCTTAAACTACATATAAAATATAGATCAAGAAGCTTATTATTTTAGTTTATTTTGCGACGCAAATTTTCGTCGCACTAACCGTACGAATTCTATAAGCGGAGTAGTTACTCCGGATTCAGCTGTTATCAAATGGATTGCAAATATCATGCACGCGTAGCCAAAAAAATATATATATATATACATATAAAATAAAATAAAATAATAATGCGCTTGAAATTTTAAATTTTGTATTATACTTTCGTATTTTTTTATTTTTATTCATTATTTATTTATTTAATTATTTGTATTGTATTATATGAAATTACATAAAAGATAAGAAAATAATTATATTAAACAATAATAATATTCATTTTACTTATGATTTATTATTAATTTATTTATTTGTACTGTATTCTATAAAATTTCATAAAAGATAAAGAAATAATAATATTATATAATAATAAAATTTATTTTCTATAACATTTCATAAAAATAATACGAATATACATTTAACTACGAAGAGGAAAGACACAGCTTTTTGCACTAAATAAAGTCGAGGAAATACAACGACGATTTTGTACTTATTATCGGGCCGCCACTACAACATTGTAACATTTAATTAATTATTAATTTATTTACATTTTTTTATATATTTATTTTTTTTATTTATTTTTTATTTATTTATTTTTTTTTTTTAAAGTGTTGAATTATATTAATAATTTTCTTGATTATTATTAATTAAATATTTATTTATTTATATTTTTTATATATTTATTTTTTTTTATTTATTTATAATTTTTTATTATTTTTTTTTTATTTTATTTATTTTTTTATTATTTTTTTTATTTTATTTATTTTTACTTAATTTATTTTTTTTTTACTTAAAAGTATTGAATTATATTAATAATTTTGTTATATTAATAATATTATTAAGTTTATGCAGCCATTTGTTTTTATTTTTATTTTTTTTTTATTATGCTTTTGCTATGTGTCCCATTTCATTATTTCATACACCGTAGCGCTTACACTCCTGCAAACTTCAATAAAAATATTTGTATCAAGATTAGCGATATAGTAAATATATAGTAAATAACTACGATTCTCTAGTTTCCTACGACTTATCAGAGTCAGATATGGACATACTTACATATGCTGCATTTGTATGAATCATATTGTGCTATTTTTATTATGCTATTCTCAATCAATTTCTATTAAATTTCATAATTTGATTTTATTTTCAACTCTGCAATTTCACACTATCATCAACCAATATACTCTGCTCTAACACTCG